>CM064502.1:56345727-56375720 GCA_032716605.1 Paralithodes platypus | reverse complement strand
ATGTCCCTGTCTATCTTATATTCTATATCTCTCTCTCTCTCTCTCTCTCTCTTTCTCTCTCTCTTACTTATGCTCTAAAATCTCTCTTTACTGTACATGCCGCAATATATCTCTCTCTCTTTCTCTCTCTCTTACTTATGCTCTAAAATCTCTCTTTACTGTACATGCCGCAATCTCTCTCTCTCTCTCTTTCTCTCGCTCTTACTTATGCTCTAAAATCTCTCTTTACTGTACATGCCGCAATCTCTCTCTCTCTCTCGCTCTTACTTATGCTCTAAAATCTCTCTTTACTGTACATGCCGCAATATCTCTCTCTCTCTCTCTTTCTCTCTCTCTTAATTATGCTCTAAAATCTCTCTTTACTGTACATGTCGCAATATCTCTCTCTCTCTCTCTTTCTCTCTTACTTATGCTCTAAAATCTCTCTTTACTGTACATGCCGCAATATCTCTCTCTCTGTCTCTCTCTTTCTCTCTATACATTATGCTCTATCTAACCATCTCTCTTACCCCACCACCACCCCACCACCCACCCGACCACATAAACAACCAACCAACCACCGTATACAATAAATACCCCCCCCCCCAACACCCCCCACCTACACACCCACCCCCCACCCCACCGAACACCACCCCCCACCCCCCCACCCCCACCCCCCCCACACCTCCACCAACCCCCCACACACCACCCCCTACCCCCCCCCACCCACACACACCCCCCCCCCACACACTGTACATGCCCCCAATATCCCTCTCTCTGTCTCCCCTCTTTCTGAACCACCGCCTCTAAGGTACATTTATGCTCTACAATCTCTCTTTACTGTACATGCCGCAATATCTCTCTCTCTCGCTCGCTATCTCTCTCTCTCTCTCTCTTTCTCTCTCTTACTTATGCTCTAAAATCTCTCTTTTACTGTAGGATGCCCGACAATCTCCCATCTCCCTCCTCTCCCCCCCCCCCCCCCACCTCTCTCTCTCATCTCTCATCCTCTCGCTCTCTCTCCTCTCCCTCTGTCTCTCTCCTTCTCTCCTCTCATCGGCGCATCTCTCTCTCTCTCATTTCCCGTTTTAGACTATTCTCTAATAAACTGTGTAATTTAGTCTATGCTGTGTGTGTGTGTGTGTGAGAGAGAGAGAGAGAGAGAGAGAGACAGACAGACAGGCATATAGACAGAGATTTACATAGATTTACATATCTACACTGGCCACACAGACCTTACGATCCAAACGAGGTGGTCAAGACTTAATTCTAGTAGAGATGTCATATCCGATAGAAAAGGAAAGTTGAAGGAAAGGATAGAAAAGAAGAAGGTTCTCTCCCCACCCTCCGTTCCCTCCGGCACTTGCCGTACATGCAAAAGTTGGAAGTGATTAACCTTGCTGGGCTTCGAAATCCCCAGAAGAAATTTTACAGGAAAGATTGGAAAAAAGAAAGGAAATTTATGCAACCCTTCAGCTTGGTAGCATGTACATTTTAGGGTTAATTGGAATCATCAAACCCATCACCCTTAGTTGTATGTACAGAGAGAGAGAGAGAGAGAGAGAGTGAGAGTTAGTTTCCACACGAACATGACAGTGGCTGGGGTCAGACACAACTATACCTTGTCCACTTAAGCCAGACACCTGCGATAAAAGAAACAACGCTCGTGATTGGCAGACGGGGCCAGCGTGAAGTGGTAGTAGGGGTGGGGAAAGATACAGGCTATTCTTTTAAGCAACCGGTTAAATTTTTTTTGTAATTCTCTAATGACGCTTTCGGAAACATTTGCAATAGCCCAGATAGTTGACGATTCTCAAATTGATTCTACTCCTTCGCTTAATGAAAACAAATGGGAAACCCCAGAGAGAGAGAGAGAGAGAGAGAGAGAGAGAGAGAGAGAGAGAGAGAGAGAGAGAGAGAGAGAGAGAGAGAGAGAGAGAGAGAGAGAGAGAGAGAGAGAGAGAGAGAGAGAGAGAGAGAGAGAGATGGAAGTTAAAGGGAGGAAGTTAGGACCTGCTTTAAGACCCAACAACTGTTAAACTCTGGACATCTCACCTCACCCTCTCTCCCTGATTTCTGGACGTACCCTTCCAAACATCACAAAACACACACTTTACAAATATCCAGTTAGAGTATTGAATAGAATTGCAAAGAATGAATATATATATATATATTATATATATATATATATATATATATATATATATATATATATATATATATAGATATATATATATATATATCTATATATACATATATATATATAATATATATATATATATATACAGTATATATATATATATATATATATATATATATATATATATATATATATATATATATATATATATTCAAAATGGTTTGATTGATTGTACCTATACAATATTACCAAAATCACCAACTATTTGTATAGTCTACTGGGGTACATTCCCCATGAGGCTGCAAGAATTGTGACTTACATTACTAATCACTCTTTATCATACAACGATATTATATCAAAATATAATCACTTTTAATAATGTAATTTCACTGTACAACTATGATTGAACGACATATATACTTATTTCCATCATAGGATCTATAAGTATGTGGGAGGAAATGAGTTACATGAGAAGTGCGTGCAGAGTTACATGGAGGGATAGACAGATGAATGTAGGAAGTAAGAGAGAGGTGTGGTGTGGATGTAGATGTGCTGGAAAGTGTGAAAAGGAACACCTTGAGATGGTTCGGCCATATGGAACGTATGGGAAGCGAGAGAATAACTAAAAGGGTGTATGAGAGCGAGGTGGAAGGACAGAGAGGGAGAGATAAACCGAGAGAAAGGTGGAAGGATGGAGTGAAGAAGTATATAAGTGAAGGCGGTGCTGGTTTGGAGGAGGAGCCTCGACTGACTGGGGACAGAGGTGCATGGGGGCATTTCGTGGCAACCTCTTCAGGGATCACAGCGTCAAGCAATATATACATATATATATATATATATATATATATATATATATATATATATATAATATATATATATATATAGAGAGAGAGACACAGAGAGAGATGGGGAGAGAGAGAGAGAGAGAGAGAGAGAGAGAGAGAGAGAGAGAGAGAGATACATATAGTCACACATATTGACCCTTCACTCTTTCACCCAGAAACTCAGTCAAACCGATTGAACTATCTTCCCTACGTCCACCAGTTTACCCAAAGGAATATTATTCTGGCCGACCCCTCACACTACAATCAATCACACTACAGTCCCTCACACTTCAGTCCCTCACACTACAACCCCTCACACTACACTACAACCCCTCATACCACACTACAGTCCCTCACACTACAACCCCTCACACTACAACCCCTCACACTACAGTCCCTCACACTACAACCCCTCACACTACACTACAACCCCTCATACCACACTAGTCCCTCACACTACAACCTCTCACACTACAACCCCTCACACTACACTACAGTCCCTCACACTACACTACAGTCCCTCACACTGGAACCCCTCACACTACAACCCCTCACACTACAACCCCTCACACTACAACCCCTCACACTACACTACAACCCCCACAGTACACTACAACCCCTCACACTACAGTCCCACACACTACACTACAACCCCTCACACTACACTACAGTCCCTCACATTACCTCTCACACTACAACCCCTCACACTACACTACAACCCCCACAGTACACTACAACCCCTCACACTACAGTCCACCACACCTACAACCCCCACACTACATCCCAAGTCCCGAAAGGAGGATGACCATGATTTAGTACGATATGAAAGAAGATCACTAGTAGAGCGGCCCTTGCGGAAACCATACTGGTGATCTGAAAGTAGATTATGAGAAGACAAATAGTTAAGAAATTTTGAATATTAAGAATAGATTCAATAACTGTAGAGATGAAATAAGTAGGAGCAATTGTAAGATAGTTGGAGGGTGGGGAGAGCAAACTTCCAGCAAAAAGGACAGAGACGGAAGAGATTGCTTAGTCAGGGGGTTAGCTTGGAAGAACAGTTTTTAAGTATAAGACGAGGAACACCATCTGATCCATTTACCTTCATAGTATTAAGACCAGAGAGGACAAAAAGTACATCCTTAGAAGAGATTAGGATATTAGGAATAAGTAAGAGAGAGGGGGTGGAAAGGGAGGAATAGCACCGGCATAATCCAAGGTGGAGTTTTTAGAGAAAGTTCAAGCGAAGAGTTCAGATTTGTCAGAGGAAGAAATTATGATGGTGCAATCAGAGTGGGAAAGATGAGCGAAAAACGATGCAGTAAAATTGTTGGAGAGGTTTGTGGCTAGGTCCCAAAAAACTTGGGATGAGCTAGAGTTGGAAAGTTCAGATTATTTGTTATTGATGAAAGTGTTTTGGTGAGTCGAAGAAAAGATTTGGTTTGATTCCGAGCAGAAACAAAGAGTATGAGATTCTTGAGCTTCAAGGCGGCGGTACCGTTTGAATATTTCCTCCTATTTGTGGACAGCAGTAGAGTAAACCAAGATTTTATTGCAATAGACTGGGAAAAAGGAAAAGTAATGTGTGCCTCCATGCCCAAGATGTTTACCTCAGTTAAGCATTCAGCACAATCCGATGTTCCCTGGCCACAGAAGTAAGAATCATACCATGGGAAATCAAAGAAGCACTGCCGAAGAGCCCTCCAGTCGGCAGCACCAAAGTGCCACAAGCGCCGCCGGCTGGGAGGACCAGATGGACGTGCTGGAGAGATTCGACAGGACACGGATATAAGGTTATGATCGGAGGAGCCCAACGGAGAAAAAAAATTACGGAGTATGTAGACGGGTAAGAGGTTAGAAATAAGTCAAGAATGTCGGGCTGATCTCTAAGACGGTCAGGGATACGAGTAGGGTGCTGAACTAACTGCTCCAGGTAATTTAGGAGAGAAAGTTGTAGGCTTGTACACCAGGTTGGTCAGTGAAATGAGAGGAGAGCCATTGACGGTGGTAAACGTTGAAATCGCCCAAGATGGAGATTTCAGAGAAGGGAGAGAATACGCTCCACTTTAGAGTTAAGACAGTCAAAGAATTTTGGATAGTCAATAGAATTAGGGGAGAGATAAACAGTACAGATATATATTGTTTAAGAGTGACGAGAAAGCTTAAGCCCGAGAGTTGAGAATTCCAGAGTTAAAATTGGGAACACGTCGAGAGACAGAGACAGAGATAGATAGATAGACAGAGAGAGAGAGAGAGAGAGAGAGAGAGAGAGGGACGAATAATAAAAACTAAGCCCCTGGGATTGATGAGCTCCCTACTCGGCTAAATGATCAGATCAGTCAGCCTAGCGGGTTACACAAAGTGGGGCATAAAAATTTCAGGGAGCCTTTGATTGATGTGGAGAAGGAGGGAGGGGGGAGGAGGGGTTACGGGGTAGAAAGGGTACTAGCTTGGGTTGTTAGTCATTTCGCTACCAAGTACTAGCATTGACAACACAACGTGATAAAAGTATCTAACTAAACTGAACCTAACAGATCCTAGTATTTCACTATCTAAATTTAGTGTAGACCGGTTGCTTGGGTTTTCTAGTAGCCCTTTATATCCATATATATACACTTCTGACTGACTGACTGACTGACTGACTGACTGACTCACTCACTCATTCACTCACTCACTCACTCACTCTCTCTCTCAGTTGCAAGGTCGTGAATCCTAGACAGAGTGGTGCATGTGACCGCAAGTGTGTCAAACCAGACAAAGGCAACCAGAGCTACACAGACGACCTAATTGCTACCTGGTACAGTTGACAAAATATATACCTGGGTCAAACGTTGTGGTGATCTATACCCTATTCCAATTAAGGGGAGACTGGCTGTTTGTTTGGTCTATTAATTAATTTATTCATATATTTTGTTTAGTTTCCTCCCTAGACCTCCATCAAGCTTAGAAAAACACCCCCTAGACCTTCCTTCAAGATAAATTTGTAAATTTTTCGGTAGAAAAATGTCCCGGCCGAAGGCCGTTTCCTCTTTAATTTGTAGGCTCACTATCGCTCGCCAGGAAATAATCGACACGTAAATGGCACGAAAGGTCTTAAAATTGACAACGAAATGGGGCGAAAGGTGTTAAAATCGCCAAACTAATGGGCCGAACGACTTATAATCTCAAAACTAGTGGGACTAAACATTAGGGAGAAGGGTGTCCAGAAAAACGGTCTGCCTCCCCTTAAGAAGGCCAGAACACCTGGACATTAATCTCTATAATGTAACTAAATCATTTCACTCCCCACACCTACCTATGAAATTAATGAAAGCATGTGATCTTTCCGGGACTCGATCCTGGGTTACCATATACAGATCGTAAACACTCTAACCATTGCACCATCAAGATAGTTAAAGGTTAAGGGGAGGTTTTTAGTGTGTTTCCTAGACTTCCATCAAGCTTGAAATTACACCCCCATGACCCCCTTTCAAGATAAATTTGTACATTATTCGGTAGAAAAATTTCCCGGCCGAGGGCCGGTTCCTCTTATGTTACAGGCTCGCTATCGCTCGCCAGGAAAAAATCGACACCTAAATGGGACGAAAGGTCTTAAAAGTGAAATAAATGGGGTGAAAGTTCTTAAAATCGCCAAACTAATGGGGCGAACGTCTTAAAATCTCAAAAACAATGGGGCTAAACATGAGGGAGAAAGGGGTAAAGAAAAAAAATCCCTCGAGTGGAAATCTGCCCCTTAATTAAGAACAATTACTACGATTATATATCCACTTATCGATAACTGGATGTCGATTTAACTCACACACAAGTAGAGTAGGGAGGATCAGCAAGAGACTCGAGAAAGGCAAAAAGAGGTGACAGGGAGAGTCCGCCCGCGAGAAACAAGCACACAAGCGTTCAGAAGCACCGATCAGCCCCCCGAAATCAATGGCTTCACCTCAGATGAGAACAACAACAGTAATTATGTTAAAATAATATTAGTGTCTTATATATTTTGTTAATTGAATCACATTAGGATAAGCAAAACTGAAGAAAGTATTCGAATTGTTATGCAAAACAACTATTACACACTGACGAGTTTTACATATTGCATGATCAAAATGTTAAGGGGAGGTATTTAGTTTGTTCCCTAGACCTTCATCAAGCTTAAAATTACACCCCCTTGAGTCCCTTTCAAGATATATTTGTACATTTTTCGGTAGAAAAATGTCCCGACCGAAGGCCGGTTCCTCTTAAATTACAGGCTCGCTGTCGCTCGCCAGGATACAATTGACACCTGAATGGCACGAAAGGTCTCAATATGGGGTGAAAGTTCTTAAAATCGCTAAACTAATGGGGCAAACGTTTTATAATATCAAAAGCAATGGGGCTAAACATGAGGGAGAAAAGGGGTCAAGAAAAAATCCCTTAAGTAGAGCTCTCCCCTTAAGCCGGAGTCACACGAGCCCTTTTTCGAGCAATTTTTACGGGCAATTATGGTCTGGAAGCTTAAAATATTACACTTCATCAGAATTCAGCCGCCTAACATAATCTACCTTCAGTCTAGTTACCGATACCAGTGCGAAAATGTCCCGAAATAATGCGAGAACAAAATTGCTCATGGAAAATTGACGGAAAAAGCGGGGTGTGACAGCGGCTTAAGGGGAGGTTTTTTGTGTGTTTCCTACTCCTCCAGCAATCTAAACATTTCACCCCCTTGACCCCCTTTCAAGATAAATTTGTACATTTTTCGGTAGAAAAATGTCCCGGCCGAAGGCCGGTTCCTCTGAAATTACAGGCTCGCTATCGCTCGCCAGGAAAAAATCGACACCTAAATGGCACGAAAAGTCTTAAAATTGACAGAAATGGGGCGAAAGTTCTTAAAATCGCCAAACTAATGGGGCGAACGTCTTAAAATCTCAAAAGCAATGGGGCTAAACATGAGGGAGAAAAGGGTAAAGAAAAAAATCCCTCAAGTAGAAATCTCCCCTTAACAGCTTATATTCATAATTGCGTTTTACAGCGTTTGACAATAGATAGCTAGATAGATAGATATTCATACATGCACCAAGGACATATAATTACTCATCATGTTGTGGCTGGCATTCATTAGATTATAATATTCACATTCATTTTATTATCATCACATATATATCAATAATCGTCTTTACCCTACATAGCCATACATTACGATTTTTCTCTACTACACCTCTGTCCTGCATTCTGCTATAGTATCTTGTGTGAATATGAGAGAGAGAGATAGAGAGAGAGCGAGAGAGCGAGAGAGAGAGAGCGAGAGAGAGCGAGAGAGAGAGAGAGAGAGAGAGAGAGAGAGAGAGAGAGAGAGAGAGAGAGAGAGAGAGAGAGAAATAAAGAGAACGTAATGAAACTTAAATTAATATTGTGTGTCCCCCTCTTGCTATAGTAAATAATTAATTATAATTACATGATAAACACATTTACAAAAGATTAATACAGTGGTAGGAAGAAAGAAACGCTACAGGTACTAATTGAAATTCGACCCACAATCTATATCCTCATCTCTCTCTCTCGCTCTTTGTTCGTAATTATATATAATTATATAATTATATATATATATATATATATATATATATATATATATATATATATATATATATATACAGTATATATATACAGTATATATATACAGTATATATATACAAATATACAGAGAGAGAGAGAGAGAGAGAGAGTTACACAGCGTTACACATATACACATATACTCAAACCACACAGAACTTGCGCTCCCTACTAGGTGGTCCGGCCTTAATACTACTAGAGACGGGGACAGTTTATAGTAAAAGAACAGGATAGCTAAGTAGATGGCTATCTCCTCCCCCACCGCTTCCTCCGGCTAAAAAACCGTACTGGAAAATAGGATGAAGTGTAACCTAATGAGTCAGGAAATGCCCACAAGGATTTTTTTTTTTTTTTTAGGATAATGGGAACTTTCACTTACATACCTACTAGAGAGAGAGAGAGAGAGAGAGAGAGAGAGAGAGAGAGAGAGAGAGAGAGAGAGAGAGAGAGAGAGAGAGAGAAAGAGAAAGAGAAAGAGAAAGAGAGAGAGAGATAGAGATAGAGATAGAGATAGAGATAGAGAGAGAGAGAGAGAGAGAGAGAACCCTGTCAAGTCATCTAAACATGACATTTGTGCATAGGTAATTTATTCATATAATTTTGTTTTTAAAGCAATGTTCACGCCCCATTCTCGAAGCAGTTACACCAGCGAGTGTGGCTTACAAATGTTTCCCTAATTTTACCTCAGAATGAGTTTGGTCCGCATTATCACACATACCAATGCTAACTACCAAATTATACAAATGCTTAGGCAAAACAAGGTGTATTCTGGGCTGGCTTGTTTTGCTGTGATTTCTGGAGATTTTCACTGGTTGAAGTTAAGAAAAAAAATGGTTGCATATGTTTGTTCTGCTTTTTATGGGGTGATCCTTTTACTATCTATCTATCTATCTATCTCTCTATATATATATGCTGTATATACTGTATGTAATGTATGAATGTAAGTGTGTGTCTGTGGGGGGGGGGGGTCACAGTAGCAAAGTAAGAACCCAAGCTTATTCAACATTTCGGAGTGAAGGCTTCTTCAGGAATTCCTGAAGAAGTTTTTATGACGTAATATTCTAGGCATATTTGTATCTTCCACTCTCTTCCCTCTGATTCCACTTTAACTCCTATGTCTATCTATCCTGCCCTACATTTTCCATCCATGTATGTATATTAAGGGGAGACAGACCGTTTTTCTGGACCACTTTCTCCGTAATACTTAGCCCTACTAGTTTTGAGATTATAAGACGTTCGGCCCATTAGTTTGGCGGTTTTAACACTTTCGCCCAATTTCGTTGTAAATTTTTAGACCTTTCGTGCCACTCAGGTGTTGATTATTTCCTGGCGAGCGATAGCGAGCCTGCAATTTTAAGAGGAACCGGGACATTTTTCTACCGAAAAATGTACAAATTTATCTTGAAGGGGGTTCTAGGGGGTGTTTTTCTAAGCTTGATGGAGGTCTAGGGAGGAAACTAAAAAAATATATAAATAAATGAATTACTAGACCAAACAAACGGTCTGCCTCCCCTTAAGCAACCAAAGTGACATAACACATCCCTGTCTTACTCCTACGTTGACATACCAAACTCTTGCTTAGCTTATCGTCTGCCTTCACATAATGTCAACACTATATATATTATCAACACATTCCACAAACTCTCCCAATCAACTTTGTCGTAGGTTTTTTCCAAATCCATAAATTTTGCATAAAGTTTTCGATTCTTGATTAAATACGTGTCTACCAACAATCTCATGAAGGCTTCTGGTCAATGTAACCGTTGCCCTTTCTGTAACCTCCCTGCTCTTCATCTATTTCATCATTCATTACCTTCTGCAGTCTGTCTGGTACTATACTCTGTTTCATTTCATCTGACGATAAATTGAATCCCTTAGCAGCTAAAGTCTCGATACTTAATGGGAAGATATCAAACTATTATGTCTCTGCATCATAATAAGACCAAGTAGATGTAATTAGAACCATATTTCACTACAAAATCTTCAAAATAACTGAGAAATCTTGATGGGAACTTTGCAATTTACCGTCAGTTGAAAAGAAACAAGGTATAGTCTAACAGATACTTTCTGGGTATGCTAAGTAGGTTAACCCACTGGACCCCAGAAATGCACGTTATGCATCGCCTATGTATGTAACGCTCAACCCCAGCGACGCAACGGTTGCGTCCGGCTTACTCTTGTCCTATGGCACCTGGTTCAGATTTGTATGGAAACTGCTTTAGGTTCTCATGCAACAAAACCGATGGTTGGAAACCCTCCAAGTTCAGCCGTGTCCGTGTGGGTGCACGCACGAAAGATTTTTCAGTATTTTGCTTACCCATTTCCCCATGTTAATTGTGACTTTCCGCCACCCCGCAGGACCCCTAAATGACCTAGGTGAGCGTTTTTTGTGGTTTTTCCTTCATTACTAACACATTCCCATGTGTTTTCAGGAAATAAAATGACAACCTGCCGGTCCCTCCCTCGTTGTACATTTATTATAAATCAGCTGGTGCTCAGGGGGTTAATTCCCCGATAACTCTTCCATTCCTCTATACTGCCCTTACCTTTGTACAGAGACACAATCACTGCTCTCCTCCAGTCCTCTGGCACACTTCCAGTTTTCCATGCTAACTTACATATCTCCTATGCCTAACTTATGCATTATGTCTAGAGTTTCCTCTTACCCATATCTCCGTATTTCATCTAGGACATTATCTACTCTGGTAGCTTTGCCTATTTTAAGTGTATCATTTGCTTCTCTCGCATCTTTGAATTTGCTGTCTTTCATCGACTCGATTTATTCTACCTCTCTCCATTCGCATGGTTGAGATCTTTGCCTTCCCCCTATTCTTTACAGCTAAACTTTTTATGTTATATATTCATACATTCCCCACACCATCACCCTTCACCAGTTCCCCTTCCATGTCCATCATTCTACCGCCTCAAACATTCTCACTGTTTCTCCATTTAAGGAGAGATGGGCCGTTTTCCTGGTCCACCTTCTTCTCACTCTCTCTAAAGAAGAATGAGAACGTATTTAATTGGTTATTTTTATATTGGGTCTTTACTCCCTCTGTCCCTCTCACTCTCTCTAAAGAAGAATGAGAACGTATTTTATTCGGTTATTTTAAACGACACTACTGCAGCGTTATGAGAAAAAATGTGTTAGGGAAAATGGGCACCAATAGATTCGCTATATTTTTCTCCATATAGTTCGCATGGAGGATTTTGGTTATCGAAAAATTGAAAAAATATGCACTTCACAGACAAATACACCAAATATCTAAGTCAAAGATGTCAAACAGCGGGGGTGTGGGGCACCTATAATATTAGGATATGTTAGGTAAGGTTGTTAGGTTAGGCTAATGTCCTTTCAAAGGGATATAGTAAACACTAGGATAACCTATACCCGGTCAGAGGTAAGTCCTGCTGTAGTCTCCTTGAATGCTACCCTAAAGGAAAAGGAAATAAATAGGAGATAGCTATGATAGATGATATGTAATGAAATTAATTGTCTTACCTGGGAGTGTTTGTAAAGAAGTCAATGAATTATGAAGATGATGGGTGTGAGCCGGATTGTAGAACAGATAGTCTTCTCAGTACAGCGGCGTGAGCAAAGTTAGTTAATTAAAATAAGACTTCAGAGGCTATCAACCCTTCTACACTCAATGAGAGCTCTGTGGGAAAGCCCGATCGTGGCCATGGCCTTTCTCAGGGACTCGGGGCTGTTCGGCCAGGCAGCTTAGGGAACAACAACAACAACAACAACAAATATATGTGGCACTCCAAGGACTCGAACCTAGGATACTCACACCGAAATTCCGCGCATTTATGCATTACGCTATCAAACCAGCACACTGAAAGTCAAGAACAACGTCAGGACTGGAGCCCATTTTTGAGAACCCCAGTCCCTTCCCGCGAGAGTAGCTTACTGCCCAACGAGTAGTTACTACTAGTTAGTAGTTACTGTTCTCTTGTTACTGTTACTGCCACGGTTGCCAAATTAAGTTCGCTAGTTTGTAAATAAATGCCGAAAATCGCTAGAATAATGCCACAATCTCTAGAACATCGCTCTAAAATGGCTAAAAAATCTAGAATATCACTAGAATTCGTGACCCTAGATGTAAAAAATTGCCTCTAGATCTAAGTAAATACCTGTAGATCTAGCGGAAAGTAGCTAAATTGGCAACACTAGTTACTGCCAGATGCTACCCAACTTATCGTACGGCATTATGATGGCAATACGATTATTATAACTTCTATATATATGGGAATAACATATATATACTGCTGGTAGTTTGCTATCATCATATTTATGAACATAACTAACGCATAAGATCGCAAATAATATAATCTGTGTTCATATAACATTATTGTACCGTATCGTACATTATCATAATACAGTATCGTATCTTATAGTATCCTAATTCCGTATCACCGAAAATGGCCTTAGTATCGCATTAACTATCGTATTCCACGATTCCTATGTATTATAATTCCACCTCCTAAATTTGTTCAGAAACTTCAAATTACGACCACTGTACAATCGTTCGCAGGTATTATCAACGACACAAGTTCGTTCCTCCAACCAGCCACTGAGTGAATCTGAAACAGCTGGGGGTCGCCAAACGAAGCATCTGAAACAAGTGACATTTACACCCAATAAATGCTTCGTTTTTCGACCCACTCAGGTGATTCAGATTCACACACTGGCACACAACACCCATCGCCATTTGTCACCGTATGCAGCAACGAACTAGTTTTCAATATATATATATTTTTTTTTTTTTTTTTTTTCTATATTCCAACTTATTTCCTCTCGGGCATAGGCTGAGAGCCTTACATTCACCGCTTTACAATGAACAGTGAAGCCCGTGAGGTCTTGTTCCAGTCTAGGGAGTGAGACATGTGAAGCACGTAGAGCACAACGAGCACCTGCCATCTTGCCTTCACATGAGGCACGGTGCTCACTCATGACCCGAAACGACCCCATCTCTGAAGCCATCTCGTTCCCGTGCTTCACTGTCTCACCCACTACACTCGGACTCTCACACTTACACACACACAACGCCACCTGTTGAGCAGATAACTCACCATATATATATATATATATATACCGTATAATATATATACAGTATAGGCCTATATATATATATATATATATATTATATATATATATATATATATATATATATATATATATATATATATATATATATATATATATATATATATATATATATATATTATAAAATTAAGGAACTCGAGAAAAAAATCATTTAATAAAGAAAAATGCATATTTAGAAACCTGTGCATCCCATCCCAGTGAGACTATAAAGTTTACAATATTCGGGGAAATAGTGTGTGATCATATTTCTATCAGTATAGTTAATAGGAATTATCTATAAGAGGGAGAGAGAGAGATTTACATACATAGATTTACATAGATACACTGGCCACGCAGACCTTACGATCCAAACGAGGTGGTCAGGACTTAATTCTAGTAGAGATGGCATATCCGATAGAAAAGGAAAGTTGAAGGAAAGGATATACGAGAAAGAGAGAGAGAGAGAGAGAGAGATAATACGAGAGAGACAGACAGAGAGAGAGAGAGAGAAATAGAGAGACAGACAGACAGACAGAGAGAGAGAGAGAGAGAGAGATAGATAATGAATGAATAAAGGTGTATAATTTACAATGCAAGACCAGACATTTGAATGACAAGGCATGGCGGGGAGAGAGAAGGGGAAGAATGGCTATTAATAGTGAACTTGGGTTTAAAAACAGAACAGTGCTGAGGTGTCTGTGAGTGCATATTAATAATAATAATAATAATAATAATAATAATAATAGCTACAGTATATGCAAAAATAGCTACCTATAGTGTTGTTGGCTTAGGTTTCTCAAAATAGCTGATAGTCCTTTAAGGGTGTAGTGATTTTTTTTTTTTTTTTTTTCTATTCATTTAGTTTGAGTTTCCTCGCTAGACCTCCACCAAACTTAGAAAAACAACCCCTAGACATAAATTTGTAAATTTTTCGGTAGAAAAATGTTCCGGCCGAAGGCCGATTTCTCTTAAAATCACAGGCTCGCTATCGCTCGACAGGAAAAATTCGACAACTAAATGGCACGAAATGTCATAAAATTGACAACGAAATGGGGTGAAAGCTGTTAAAATCGCCAAACTAATGGGCCGAACGTCTTAAAATGTGAAACCTAATGGGGCTAAACACGAGGCTAATCCAAATTGTGCTTCACCCTGTATAACAAATATAGCTGGTAGTGTTGTTGGCTTAGGTGTGTCTGGAATAGCTGATAGTCCTGGAGCAGAAAGGAGGTAGATGAGGTGGATTGGGTCGCCTTTAAGGGGGGGTAGTGGTTTTCTCTCTCTCTCTCTTTCTCTCTCTCTCTCTCTCTCTCTCTCTCTCTCTCTCTCTCTCTCTCTCTCTCTCTCTCTCTCTCTCTTTTCTAGTAATGTATTTATTCATTAAGTTTTAGTTTCCTCCCTAAACCTCCCATCAAAAATTAAAAAACACCCCTAGACCCCCTTCAAGATAAATGTGTACATTTTTTGGTAGAAAAATGTCACGGCCGAAGGCCGATTTCTCTTAAAATTACAGGCTCGCTATCGCTCGCCAGGAAAAAATCGACACCTAAATGGCACGAAATGTTTTAAAATGTACAACGAAATGGGGGTGAAAGGTGTTAAAATCGCAAAACGTCTTAAAATCTGACAAATTATGGGGCTAAACACGAGGCTAATCCAGTGGTTTATGTGTCTGAAAATAGCTGTTGGTCCCTGAGAAGAAAGGTGTGGATATGAGGTGGATTGGGTCGCCTTTAATGGTAAATAATTCAATGTGTGTGTGTGTGTGTGTGTGTCTGTGTTGTCCGGTTATCTGACGACTCTCACTCTGAATATCTCTCTCTAGTTCTCGTTCTCTCTTTCGCTCTCTCTCTCTCTCTCACTCTCTCTCTCTCTCTCTCTCTCTCTCTCTGTATATATTTTAACATAATGATGCATATGATGCTGGTTAATATCACTTTCAAATTATCTCTCTCTCACTCTCATTCACTCACTCTCTCTCTCTCTCTCTCTGTATTAATTTTAACATAATGATGCATATGATGCTGGCTAATATAACTTTCAAAGTATCTCTCTCACTCTCACTCGCTCTCTCTCTCTCTCTCTTTCTCTCTCTCTCGCTCTGTATCTATTTTAACATAATGATGTATATGATGCTAGTTGATATCATTTTCAAAATCTCTCTCTCTCTCACTCGCTCTCGCTCTCTCTTTGTATTCATTTTAGCTTAATGAGGCATATGATGCTGGTTAATATCACTCTCAAAAGACCATCTCTCTCTCTCTCTCTCTCTCTCTCTCTTAACCCATGTGTTGGTATATAAATACTTAAGACACATTTTCTTTGTGTAAAAAAAAAGAGACAAAAGCCAAAGCTACCTGTAACAAGTATCCCCCCCAGAGTTGAAAAAATTATAGTTACCCAAATCCAATGTATAATAGAGTCAACATGTCTGAATACCCTGAACTTATAGCGGGTTAACTCATAGGGTGAGAAATATTATATCCTACCTTGCTTATCAACAATTCCCACCCCTCGTCTCTCCAATTCTATATTTCAAGAGTGCACCGATTCTCCACGACTTTCTTGCTTTCAACAGGTTTACTCTGAAGATTTTCCCCTCAATCTATCTGTCCCTCACCCTATGACTTAACCCGCTATAAGTTCAGGGTATCTAATATACTTTGGATTTGGTTAACTATAATTGTTGCAACTCTGGGGGGGATACTCGTTACAGGTAGCTTTGGCTTTTGTCTCTTTTATACACAAAGAAAATGTGTCTAAGTATTTATATACTGGTACCAACACATGGGATAATAGGGGAGGCTGAAGCTTTGACCCCCAAGTCAGTCTGTATAAGAGATAGTGTTTTTCTTCAAGTATACCATCTTATTACCAATGGAAATACTAAGACTCGCTGAAAAAAAATCAGCTCTCTATGTGCACGCGCGCGCGAGCGCAGAATTTCATTGAAATATTTGTAAAATCATCTTCTCACTCAAAAATTTTCAAATTTCCCGCAATTTTTGGATGGCGTATTCTACCTGCATCCCCTACAAGAAAATGCACGAGTTTTACCATATTGCATAATAGAAGGGGCTGAAAAAACTATATAATATATATATATGTTTTTTTTAGCCAACATTTCAACCTAAACAATGTTGAATCTTGAAAAATATGAGATAATGCCATTATCTCTGCATTTTCCAGTTGCTATATAGTCCTATATGTAGTGTGTAGAAGGGGAATGAATTTGAGCCATAAACACAAAAGTAGATGATCTCGTAAGTGCCAAAATAGGATATCTGGCAAGCTAAAATTAAAGATTTTCATCAGTCTAAACTTTTTGGGGCAGATAAAATAGTTAGTCCTCCTTAGCTTCCGTTTTCTACCATAGCGCGCAACATAGAAGATCGAGATTAATGACCAACTAAACAAAATTTTCATCAGGGGAAATCTTTGTAGAATTATTTTAGACAATTTTTTACAAAAATCCATGATTTTGGTGCCCCCCCCAAGGGGCCCCTAGGGATGTCATATGGGTGTTTATGCCCTCATATGATCATTTCTATTGCTTACAGCAGCCCTTTAGACTACAGACACAACAAAAAAATGTGGGTGGCTGAAAGATTTGTTTTTAGTTTTTCGGGGGTCGAGGTCGAACCCCCGGCCCGGGATGCGACATATTTTTTTGTTCCTTCCTATGCTATTCTCCTATGTTGAAAGAAGCATTATAGAACAAGAACACAAAAATTTGGAATTTTGATATCTGGGCTCAGCGAAGGTTCAGCCTCCCCATAAATTATTAATTAGAGAGAGAGAGAGAGAGAGAGAGAGAGAGAGAGGCTGGCTTACTTAAACATTCATTATTCCACAAGGGCTCAGAGACAGACAGACACACAATTAGTAACCGAACCCCCTGGTACAGTCGACCAAATAAGTCACGTTTCAGGGGTCATTACGTTTGGCTCGTTGTGTACTGTATTAATGTCTGTCAGATGTTGAATAGGGTGGGTAAGTGTAGGAACATGTTGGTATATCTTACTCATGTCTCAGGGGTCATTACGTTTGGCTCGTTGTGTACTGTATTAATGTCTGTCAGATGTTGAATAGGATGGGTAAGTGTAGGAACATGTTGGTATATCTCACTCATGTCTCAGCTGTCATTACGTTTGGCTCGATCTGTGCTGTATTAATGTCTGTCAGATGTTGAATAGGGTGTGTAAAGATAGGAACATGTTTGTATATATCACTCGAAACGATGAATTAAACCTTAGATATTGCTGATAACAATTATTGATCGAAATATACTTGGTACATTTGGCTTGATCTGAGCTGTGTTAATGTCTGTCAGATGTTGAATAGGGTGTGTAAAGATAGGAACATGTTTGTATATATCACTCGAAACGATGAATTAAACCTTAGATATTGCCGATACCAATTATTGATCGAAATATATATACTTGGTGCCGAAACATGACTTATGTGGCCGACTGTACGGTAAGTGGAAAGTAAATTAAGCCGGTATCACACGAGAGCTTTTATAAGAACATAAGAAAATGGGAGTCTGCAGAAAGCCGATTGGCCTAAGCAAGGCAGATCCCTGTACCAATAGATCCCTATAGTCAACATTCAATTATCAAAAAATTTCTGGCACCATTTCTGGAGTATTTTGCACCAGTATCGGAAACTAGACTGATGATAGATGAATTTAGGCAACAGAAAAATATTTAATGTTGACCTCATAAGCTGCCAGACCAGTGTTGAGGATAAATGTTGAGTGAAAAAATGCTCGATATCATAAAAAATGATACCGGTTTTACGCTGATGTAGCTTTAATCACACACACCGTTCTATCTCATCTATTATTTAAATTGAGCATATCATTGATTTTACGCTGTACAGTCGCGCTAATAAGTGATGTCTCAGCACCAAGTATGTTTTGATCCATAATTGGTATCAGTAATATCTATAGGTTTCATTTCTTCATATCGAGTGAACTATACAAACATGTTCCTATACACTTACCCACCCTATTCAACATCTGACAGACATTCATTCAACACGGAACGAGCCAAACGTAATGACAGCTGGGACATGACTTATTAGCGCGACTGTACCGGCAACATCTCCTGTATTTTATTCTAGCTATATTTAGACGATTGTGTGCAGCTTAGGAAGGATCTGTGGAAGTAAGAAGGGATAGTTAACCCTTTCTGTACCGGTGATGTACTTTTCATTATATTCTGGCAACTAGTAGACGTTTATACTGAGCTTAGGAAGGACGTCTACCCATCAAAAGGCTACAAACGATCTCAATTCATCCTTTTACCTACCACATATCCTTCTTAAGGGGAGGTATTTAGTTTGTTCCCTACGTTTTCATAAAGCTTAAAATTACACCCCCCTAGACCTCCTTTCAAGATAAATTTGTACATTTTTCGGTAGAAAAATGTAACGGCCGGAGGCCGATTGCTCTTAAATTACGGGCTCGCTATCGCTCGCCAGGAAAAAATCGACACCTTAATGGCACGAAAGGTCTTAAAATTGACAGAAATGGGGCAACATTTCTTAAAATGTCTAAACTACTAGGGCGAACGTCTTAAAATCTCAAAAGCAATGGGGCTAAACATGAGGGAGAAAGGAGTCCAGAAAAAAATCCCTCAAGTGGAAATCTCCCCTTAAGCCTCATAAAATCGTCTAAAAGTAGCTGAAATCAAATACAAAAGACGTCGCCGGTACAGAAGGGGTTAAGGGGAGATAGGTAGCTTTTCTAGACCCCCCTTCGCCCTCGTGTTTAGCCCCATTTTGTTTTGAGATTTTAAGACGTTCGCCCTATTAGTTTGGCTATTCTAAGACCTTTAACACCATTTTTTTTTTTTGTAAATATTAGAACCCTTCGTGACATTTAGGTGTCGATTTTTGTCCGTAATTTTAGGAGGAAGCGGCCTTAACCACGACGTTTTTTTTACAAATGTATCTTGAAGGGGGTGTTTTTTTAAGCTTGAGGGAGGTCTAGGGAGGGAACTAATACAATAATATAAAAATAACATTTTAATACACCGATCAAAAAATATACCCCATCCCCTTAAATAGTTATATCATTTTGCCATGGTATATTGCTGTAACCCCTTCAGTAGGATGGTTTAATCCCAGTTGATGCTTGCGATTATAATTCAGTTTAGAAAAGAGGTGTTATAAGCAAGGGTTTAAAACGGATTTGCATAACTCGATTTGTACGGTTGGCTAAATAAGTCGCGTCGCCGCTGTCATTACGTTTTGCTCGCTGTGTGCTGTATTAATGTCTGTCAGATGTTGAATATGGTGTGTAAAGATAGGATTTTTTTTTATATATCTCACTCGAGACGATGAATTAAATGCTTAGATAGTTTCGATACCAATTATTGATCGACATATAACAGTAGGCTGAATGGGGCCGAATGGATACAAGCCAAAGAGGAGAGCAAGAGAAAAAAAAACGAGGTGGGATCCCTTAAACCACCAGAGCACTACCACAGAAATATAGCCACTGCGACAACCACCAAAACCCATAAAAAAAAAAAAAAAAAAAAAAAAAAATCCTACCTTCTCACATCATTTGTATGATTTGCCCAATTTACCCACCTTAAACCGGTATCACACGAGAGCTTTTATATAGTCAACATTCGATGATCAAAATTTTTCTGGCAACATTTCTGAAATATTTTACACCGGTATCGGACACTAGACTGATGGTAGATGAATTTAGGTAACAGAAAAATATTAAATGTTTACCGTATGAGCTGCCAGATCAGTGTTAAGGATACATGTTAGGTGAAAAAGCGCTCGTGTGATACCGCCTTTAGTTTTACCGTAGTGTGAATATAATGGTTTGGAGGCCCAAATAAGCTGCACATGTACAGTATATATATATATATATATATATATATATATATATATATATATATATATATATAAGTTTTTTTTTTTCTCCATTGGGCTCCTCCGATCACAACCTTGTCTCTGTTAAATAACAGAGACAAGGTTTTAAGCGATATTTTTGTTGTCCCCTTCCCACCCACCGGGTTTCTCAGTTTTCAAGATGGAGAGCCCATACTTGGCATGCATTCTAAGGGGGTGCCAGAATAGGTTTTTAAGCGGAAATTATTTTGTCCCCTCACCCCCGGGGAAGGGGAAGGGTGGGGGAGGGCCCATCTCCCTCAGTTATCAAGATGGAGAGCCCATACTTGGTATGCATCGGTCTGGTTAGGTTAGATGTATTATTATTTTCCCCCGGGCAGCGCCGGGTACCTCAGCAAGTATATTTCATAATGTTTCGAGAGAGAGAGAGAGAGAGAGAGAGAGAGAGAGAGAGAGAGAGAGAGAGAGAGAGAGAGAGAGAGAGAGAGAGAGATAATGGGTTGCTTAATCATTCATCAACCCACAAGGGATCACAGACAGACACATAATTAGTAATACACCTCCTATCTCTTGTTGCCGTGAGAGAGAGAGAGAAAAATTTTGTTTTACATATAATAGCGGGTCAGCATTGTATGGAGAAATCCGGCTTCGCCGGAGACATTTTTCTATCGAAAAATGTACAAATTTAGCTTGCTGTCAAAACAAAAATATATATATGCTAGCTCGCTACCGCTCGCCAGGAAAATATTGACACCTGGATGGGGATGACAAATTAAAACAGTAGGCTGAATGGGGCCGAACGGATACAAGCCAAAGAGAGAGGGAGAGCAAGATAAAACAAAAGCGAGGCGGGCTCCCTTAAGGCTGATAAAGAAGTTGGACCATGAATCAAACAATAGTGGTGTTATACTGTAGGTGCTGTAATATGTGTTATAGAAAACGGTGTTACATGTGGTAGAACATAAGGTATACAACATGGCTGCTACAGGTGCTAGGTGATGAGGTATGCAACATGGCTGCTACAGGTACTAGGTGATGAGGTATGCAACTTGGCTTCTGCAGTTGCCAGCACATGAGTAGTACAAAGGAGTACAAAGGAAATCAAGCAACAACAGGTCTAGTGACCCTTCTAGGCTGCTTGTCCTCCAAAACACTGAGTATCAAGTGTCCAAACAGTGGTTTAGAGTGGGTAAGGGAACATTGGAAAGGGAACTACTGCCCTAGAACTAATGTCCGTGGCAGGACATACAACATGAGGTATACAACATGGCTGCTACAGTTGCCGGAATATGAGGAATTTAACATGGCTGCTACAGGTGCTATAACATAAGGTGTACAACATGGCTGCTACAGGTGCTGCAACATATGGTATACAACATGACTGCTACAGGTGTTATGTGATGAGGCAAAACATGGTTGCTACAGGTGCTATGAGATGAGGCAAAACATGGTTGCTACAGGTGCTATGTGATGAGGTAAAACATGGCTGCTACAGGTGCTATGTGATGAGGCAAAACATGACTGCTACAGGTGCTATGTGATGAGGTAAAACATGACTGCTACAGGTGCTATGTGATGAGGTAAAACATGGCTGCTACAGGTGCTATGTGATGAGGCAAAACATGACTGCTACAGGTGCTATGTGATGAGGTAAAACATGACTGCTACAGGTGCTATGTGATGAGGTAAAACATGGCTGCTACAGGTGCTATGTGATGAGGTAAAACATGGCTGCTACAGGTGCTATGTGATGAGGTAAAACATGGCTGCTACAGGTGCTATGTGATGAGGTAAAACATAGCTGCTACAGGTGCTATGTGATGAGGTACAACATGGCTGCTACAGGTGCTATGTGTTGAGGTAAAACATGACTGCTACAGGTGCTATGTGATGAGGCAAAACATGGTTGCTACAGGTGCTATGTGATGAGGCAAAACATGGTTGCTACAGGTGCTATGTGATGAGGTAAAACATGGCTGCTACAGGTGCTATGTGATGAGGCAAAACATGGTTGCTACAGGTGCTATGTGATGAGGTAAAACATGGCTGCTACAGGTGCTATGTGATGAGGCAAAACATGACTGCTACAGGTGCTATGTGATGAGGTAAAACATGACTGCTACAGGTGCTATGTGATGAGGTAAAACATGGCTGCTACAGGTGCTATGTGATGAGGTAAAACATGGCTGCTACAGGTGCTATGTGATGAGGTAAAACATGGCTGCTACAGGTGCTATGTGATGAGGTAAAACATGGCTGCTACAGGTGCTATGTGATGAGGTAAAACATGGCTGCTACAGGTGCTATGTGTTGAGGTAAAACATGACTGCTACAGGTGCTATGTGATGAGGTAAAACATGGCTGCTACAGGTGCTATGTGATGAGGTAAAACATGGCTGCTACAGGTGCTATGTGATGAGGTAAAACATGGCTGCTACAGGTGCTATGTGTTGAGGTAAAACATGGCTGCTACAGGTGCTATGTGATGAGGTAAAACATGGCTGCTACAGGTGCTATGTGATGAGGTAAAACATGGCTGCTACAGGTGCTATGTGATGAGGTAAAACATGGCTGCTACAGGTTCTATGTGTTGAGGTAAAACATGACTGCTACAGGTGCTATGTGATGAGGTAAAACATGGCTGCTACAGGTGCTATGTGATGAGGTAAAACATGGCTGCTACAGGTGCTATGTGATGAGGTAAAACATGGTTGCTACAGGTGCTATGTGATGAGGCAAAACATGGTTGCTACAGGTGCTATGTGATGAGGCAAAACATGGTTGCTACAGGTGATATGTGATGAGGTAAAACATGGCTGCTACAGGTGCTATGTGATGAGGTAAAACATGGTTGCTACAGGTGCTATGTGATGAGGCAAAACATGGTTGCTACAGGTGCTATGTGATGAGGCAAAACATGGTTGCTACAGGTGCTATGTGATGAGGTAAAACATGGCTGCTACAGGTGCTATGTGATGAGGTAAAACATGGTTGCTACAGGTGCTATGTGATGAGGCAAAACATGGTTGCTACAGGTGCTATGTGATGAGGTAAAACATGGCTGCTACAGGTGCTATGTGATAAGGCAAAACATGGCTACTACAGGTGCCGCTATACATCATGATCGTTATGCCATCTTGATGTGAAATTCGGGGTGCTCCGTTACATGCCTAAAATAACCAAACCAGAACAAAATTAGCAAAAAAAACATTAATGTACTTACTTTTTGTTAAGCACCTCATTAATTACTTAAACTAGCATGGTGAATAATGTTTTGCTTTACAAACAATCAATATGTTATCATAACTACCCTTTAATTGATTATATAGAAGATGATTATCTGAAATCCGTTAGCTGCACTATCACATAAATAAGTTATGGTACGATATTTTGATTATGTAATGGTGCCAGTGTTTAAGGGGGGTCACCGTTGTTTTGTTCTCTACTTTTCTCTCTTTCCCTGGCTTGTATCCATTCGGCCCCATTCAGCCAACTGTTTTAAGACGTTTATCCCCATCCAGGTGTCGATTTCTTCCTGGCGAGCGATAGCGATCCAGCATTGTATGGAGAAATCCGGCTTCACCGGAAACATTTTTCTATTGATAAATGTACAAATTTAGCTTGCTGTCAAAACAAAAATATACAATATATAGGCTGGTAAACGGTAATATTGACACCTGGATGGGACTAAACGTCTTAAAACAGTAGGCTAAATGGGGCCGAATGGATACAAGCCAGGGAAAGAAAGAAAAGGAGAGAAAGATAAAAAAAAACACGGTGATCCCCCTTAAACTAAACAAGGCTGCTAACACTTACTTCCAGGAGGCGTCAAAGTTAAACGTAAACCTTCTCCCAGCTTCACCTTTATCCAATGCTCTCAGGGCCTCCATCTCTAGGTCGGAGAGTTGGAAGTCCCATACCTGTAACATAACATAATATAGCTGAGATGACGGGGTTGGAAGAAGATGAGCCAAAACGTCCCCAGAACCTGCTCCCGTATGTAACAGAGCCACCAACATCATCATGCCGAATTGCCTCCATACAATACAGTGAGAAATAAATAAATAAGTTCCCCCAACACCAGCAGAAAGGTAAACGGAGCCCCACTACCTGTGTGGGCCAAAACTGGCCGCTCCTTCACTTTAATCCCCTCCAACCGCAGGATCAAAAATGGCTGCTCCCTGCCAGAGGTGAGAATTCCCTAACCGAACCAGACCTGGACTACGACGAGGCCATGTTTATGCGATTACGGCATCAACCTCCTCAATTCCCACGTATTCATCCAGAAGACAATAACTACAGTTACAACTACTACGGGAATCAATAACTACAATCTCATTATTCCCCGTAACAATAAAGACATTCCATATAACATGCCAAATGCCTATGAACATCCAAAATTGTAAACCAATTATCATCCATACATCAGAGCTTCTTCATCCATACCTCTAATATTAATAAATAAAGAATGTAATTACCTATGTAACCATATATGTATTGTAATTTTAAGAACCTTAATAACCGCAACAATAATAAAAAACTAGAATTCTCATGCCTCTCATAACCTTTAACCGTCCTGGTGGTGTAATGGTTAAGGTGGCAAAAATCTGTGTGTGATAACCCGGGTTCGAATCCTGGTGGATCATATATACTTTAATTAATTTCATTGGGGGTGTTTGGTGTTGTGTTGAAATTAATAAAATAAAGATTATTAGTAGGTTCAGGGATATTTCGTCGTGAGGCCGGTCTATATGATCTGTGCCCCATGAATATTCTTGCCTCTCACTTAAACAGTAGGCTACCATAGCGCGGTTGGGAATATGAACATGATTAGATTAATATCCAATATTCGAGAATGGATAATAAGTCGTAGGCGTGTGCATAAACCTTTAACTGTCCTGGTGGTGTAATGGTTAAGGTGGCAAAAATCTGTGTGTGATAACCCGGGTTCGAATCCTGGTGGATCATATATACTTTAATTAATTTCATTGGGGGTGTTTGGTGTTGTGGTGAAATTAATAAAATAAAGAATATTCCGAAACACACCACCCAGACACCTGATTTAAAAACGGAATATTACCTGCCCGAGCCAAGAATTTGGTAGGCAAAGTTGATTCCACTTTCGGTACCTCTCCTCTTGGGGCGAACGTGCTTAATCCTGTCCGTCATATTAAATTAGCTTACTTACAGGTTGGCGGAGCACCCGGTATTTCCCCCACAACACTCTTTCTTACACTGAGGGACCGGTAGAAGTCGGAGGAATTTGGGGTTGCCACCAACCGACAGATTATGATCTAACTTACCTAACTTACTGAGCTCAATATGACGCGATTTTGCGCCATAAACTTACTATTGAGCTATTTCACTAAGTTCATATGACCCGATCGCGTCATATGATACTTTTGGGCAACACCACCATATGACGCGATCGCGTCATATATGACGGAGGGGGTTAATAGCTGGTAATCAACTCGGAATATACTTCCGTAGGGGTTAGCCTAAATCCCCCCACCAAGGTCCCTCCAGCACTCCCCCGGCCCCCGACCACCCGGAGAGGTTCCATTCTAAGCAGGCAGACATGCAGCAGAGCCGAAACCACAAGCCCGCCCAACACACTTCCAGACGCACCCTTCATATATACCGGCTCCCCGGGCCAGGCCCTGATGGACTATTATCTAGTCCAACTTGCGCCCGACCCCTTCCCCCAAATGACCCATCTATTCCTATTCACAAGCATTCTCCATTTGTTCCTGTTTATTACCACTTCCCTTGCTAAATATGATAAATGAAATATAATAACATCCCCTTAATATATGGTTGAACTAACATTATAGTTATCCTTAATCCTGGTTGTGTTGGAGGACTTGGGTATGACGGAGATGCCTTGTTGAAGGAAGTATCGAAGGAGGATTTGGGCTGGGTTAACACTGTGATATCCAGCTACCAACTTCACCACCGGGTCATCCAGCACCCAACCTCTGGAATATATCTAACATTAGCGAGAATAGTAACCCCTTCTGTACCGGTTACGTCTTCTTAACTTTATTCTGGCTACTATTAGACGAATTGTGTGCAGTTTAAAAAGGGCCTCTAGCAATTAACAGGGTCGAAGTAACTCTCTCAACCCTTTTTACTATCACAGATCCTTCCTAAGCTGCATAACATCGTCTAAATATAGCTATAATAAAATATAAAACATCGCTGGTACTCAAAGGGTTAACGAGAATATTTATAATTCTTAACCCTTTCTGCACCGGCGACGTCTATTTAGTTATATTCTTGCTATATTTAGACAATTTTGAACAGCTTAATTAATGGGGTACTACTCGCTTTTTTGGGACCCCCTTCTCCCTCCTGTTTAGCATATTAATTTTCCTATTTTAAGACGTTCGTTCCGTTAGTTTGGCGATTTTGAGACCTTTCGTCTCATTTTGTTTGGATGGGGGTAAACGTCTTTAAAAAGTGGGCCGAATGGATACAAGCCAAAGAGAGAGGGAGAGAAAGAGAAAAAAAGTGAGGTGGGCTCCCTTAAAAAGCATCATCTCATCTTAAAGTAGTGATCCTGTCCGGGGAACCGAATGGACAGTAGGCGGTCACCACGATACCCTTCCCCTGACATTACCACCCGGTGAGGTCTGGTTGCTGCTGTTCGGAAAGCTAATGGGGCTAAACACGAGGGAGAAGGGGATCTGGAAAAAACCCATCTCCCTCCCTTAACCCTTTGAGTACCAGCGACGTGTGTTATATTTTATTCTAGCTATATTTTGACGATAGTATGCAGCTTAGGTGGGATCTGTGGTTCTTAAAGGTGGGGGTGCATGGGTTGAGATAAACATGGAATGATAATCGCCAACCTGTACATAATTATCTTGCAAAATGCAATGGCACTGAAATAATTATTAACAATGGTATAAAGGATTTTGTGAATCGTTTATACCGGACCTGTGACGTCACAGGAGTGTAAGTCCACCATCCAGTCTAGGATAAGAATACTTCTGTGACGTCACTATGACGTCACAGGCCTGGTATAGACGATCCACAAAATCCTTTATACCACAGTTAATAATAATTTCAGTGACATTGCATTTTACAAGATAATTATATGCAGGTTGGCGATTATTTTTCCATGTTTACCTCAACCCATGCAACCCCACCTTTAAAAGGATTGGTTGAGATACTTTGAAGGCATATGCTTGCTAGAGGTCTTTCCTAATCTGAATAAAATCGACTAATAGTGGCCATAGTATAATGAAAAGGACGGCACTGGTGCTGAATGTGTTAAAAAGCATCATCTCACCTTAAAGTAGTGATCCTGTCCGGGGAACCGAAGGGACAATAGGCGGTCACCACGATATTCTTCTCCTTACAAAACCCGGTGAGCTCTGGTTGCTGAAGATACACGCTCAACTCAACCTAGACACACATAAGGTTCCACATATCATTATTTATTTCTGGACCCCCTTCTCCCTTGTGTTTAGCCCCAATACCCATATAACAATATATGGAGTTATCTGGATGGAAACAGAACGAATGGTACCAGATTTAACATAAGATATATAAAATTGAATTCAAAACTAAACCTACATACACGTAGTTGTGTAATCAGTAATATGAAAACTTCACAAATCTGAATGTGAGATATATATATACCTGGTTTACTGCTGGTGGTATCCTGGAGTTGGCGATGATCTTCTTCAACTGTCTGATGTTAAAGTTGGACACACCGATAGACCTAACCAGCCCTTCCTCAAATAGCTCCTCCATTTGCTGTTGGGGGAAGGGTGTTTATATTGTTATGGTTTTTTACACTGGTATCTCTCTTTCTTTCTATTTTTCTCTCTCTCTCTCTCTCTCTCTCTCTCTCTCTCTCTCTCTCTCTCTCTCTCTCTCTCTCAATATAGTGGAAGCTTGCATAATGACGTATATCATTATATTGTTACTCTCTCTCTCTCTCTCTCTCTCTCTCTCAATTTTGGTGGAAGCTTGCATAATGACGTATATCATTATATTGTTACTCTCTCTCTCTCTCTCTCTCTCTCTCTCTCTCTCTCAGTTTTGGTGGAAGCTTGCATAATGACGTATATCATTATATTGTTTCTCTCTCTCTCTCTCTCTCTCTCTATCAATTTTGGTGGAAGCTTGCATAATGACGTATATCATTATATTGTTACTCTCTCTCTCTCTCTCTCTCTCTCTCTCTCTCTCTCAATTTTGGTGGAAGCTTGCATAATGACGTATATCATTATATTGTTACTCTCTCTCTCTCTCTCTCTCTCTCTCTCTCTCTCTCTCTCTCTCTCTCTCAGTTTTGGTGGAAGCTTGCATAATGACGTATATCTCTTATATTGTTTACTCCATCTCTCTCTCTCTCTCTCTCTCTCTCTCTCTCTCTCTCAGTTTTGGTGGAAGCTTGCATAATGACGTAGGCTATATCATTATTTTGTTACACTCTCTCTCTCTCTCTCTCTTTTTCAATTAGTACCACATGTATACATTTATGTCAAACATGTATTCATTAATTTAATTTATTTCAATAATTAGGTATATTTGTAAATTAATGGGGGGGTTGGTGAAAATATGAATTATAAAAACTTTTGTGCTATTTAGGTGTCAATTTTTTTCCTGGCGAGCGATAGCGAGCCTGTAATTTTAAGAGGAATCGGCCTTTAGACGGACATTTTTCTACCGAACAATGTACACATTTATCTTGAAGGGAGGTTAATTTGTTTGGACCCCCTTCTCGATAATGTTTAGCCCAATTATTGTTGAGTTACTCGTAGAGACGGATTGAGGAATGAAGAGATACGTAGGAGAGTGGGGCAGCAGGAACATTTGTCAGCCAGAGTGGACAGAAGGGTGCTGAGCTGGAATGGTCATGTTGAACGAATGGGAGATGAAAGGCTTACAAAGAGGATATGTGAGTCAGGTACAAGGGGATATAGAAGGGCAGGAAGACCCCCATTGAGATGGAGAGACTGTGTAAGAAAAGCTTTGGATGATAGAGGAATGACTATAGATCAGGCAGGGGAAGTGGTGGTGGACAGGAGTGAATGGAGAATGCTTGTGAATAGTTGAGTGAAGTGGTCATTTGGGGGAAGGGGTCGGGCGCAAGTTGGACTAGATAATAGTCCATCAGGCGCCTGGCCCGGGGAGACGATTAATATGAAGGGTGCGCCTGGAAGTGTGGTGGGAGGGCTTGTGGCTTTGGCTCCGCTACATGTCTGCCTGCCGAGATCGGAACCTCTCCGGGTGGTCGGGGGCAGGGGGAGTGCTGGAGTGACCTTGGTGGCCCTGGTCTCTGGGTCTTCTGGGTGACCTAGATGTGTGTGAATTTGTGTTTTTTATCTGTGTTTATTCGTTGTTTTATGTTGCTTCAAACTCCGTGTGTCCAGGCATTTTGGCTCGAGCGTCTCTTGATTTTGGCCCTGTCACTCCTTCAACTTTGGGGGAGGCACTCGCTATAGTCAGTTCTGCCTTTTGCCTCCCTCACTCACATAGACAAAAA
>CM064502.1:56175727-56340727 GCA_032716605.1 Paralithodes platypus | reverse complement strand
TACTACTACTACCACTACTTCCCACATAATTTCACGTCTGTCCACTGGTTTCTTTTTTTCTGAGGCAATATCACACTTGTTACCACAAAACAAACAATTAATCTTGAAATCAAACTTCTCTTCTGATCTTAATGTAGGCTTAGATTTGCTTTGGTCTTCTGCCTTCTTTTTCATGTCTCTGGCTATGTTTTTTTTCTTTATGTACTCACGTCTACATATTTTGTGTACTTCAATTGAGTCGTTCTCCATAAGCATTTCATAGTTACCGTCTTTTCGGATTTGACTTACACGTCTCAAGTTGTGGATACCATCTTTCACATTCACAGTTTCACCATCACTTAAACTATTACTGCATATAAAACACTGGATACTTGTTGATTCCATGGTGAATACCTCTTCTCACTTTCATTCACTTCTTCAATCCAGTCTCCTTCCTATGCGACCCTCTGCCACTGCTGCCTCGTAGTCTACTTCTGCCATCGTCACTGGTTGTGGTGCAGACCTTCTTGTTCCTCGCAGGCATAGTAGTGCTGATCTGAGCAATGAGAAAGATAGACGGCATCTCATCCAGGCTACGACGTGGCTCCTAGGCTGTTGCTTCTTCTCTGCGATGATCTCTGCTAGCCTTGAATAGAAGCACTGGGCCCTGGGTCCCATCCCTCCTGATGTGGTGAAGACTAGTGGGGTAAAGCTGCCATGTTCGACGTGTAAGATCCTTTCTCCATATGTCCTGACCTTCTCTCGTTCGTTCCTCTTGTGTGCAGCCTCCAGAGACAGCTCGCTGTAGCTGTGGGCCATTGGGTCAAATACTCTTATGTCAAAGAACGCTCGCTGTGCATTTGTCCAAAAGCCTCTTGCACTAACGTCCAATCTTGCTTCAGTGGATGTGTTGGCCGTCCTGTGCTGCATGATCTCTCCATCCAAGGGAATGAGTGATGGTTCGCTCACCACATCTCTACACACCTCCCTGAGCATGTTCGCTGTTACATCTCTTACTTCATTGTGCCTGATGCTGATGAATCCTCCTTTCTTACATATCATGGTGTGGTCTGTATCGTTGATGGTTCCGCAAACGCATCGATCGGGCAGTCCTTCAATCGGCCAATCATACCTCAGTGCAATAGCATAATTAAATTCTTGTTTGTTGAGATTGAAGCTTTTTGCCTTGATTGGTAGTGTTGTCAGCCAATTTGAAGCACCCGTTTCTTGTGCTATTTGTAGTTTTCTTGTTTGTCTCAGGTGAAGTTGTCCCATCAATTGTGCCAGGTCATTTTTCTGTGAGTTTTGCCTCTCTGACGTGATGGTCTTTCTGATGTTGTAGATGTCTGCCTGGTCTACTTCACCGTCAGAATCTTGTGTTATGATACGGTCAGTGAGAGATCCTGTTATCTTTACTGAATTCTGGTATTCCGTTACCGCCCTCTTCACTGGGTCGATGATTCCCATCCCTCCCAACCTAGGAGGCAGTGCGAGCAGCTCCCTCTCTGTATCATTCGGGGTGTGCAACTTTATCCACGCTGGGATGAGTTTGTCTCTGATGGCATCTTCCAGCGGTTGAAGTAATGCGCTCACATTTGAAACGGTTCTCATCAAGTAGGTCCAGCGATGTTTGACCCCATATGTGAATGCCGAATACGCGGCCTGTGGTTCCGTCTTTGCAATATTGGCCAGTTTCTCAATTTATTTTACCCATTCTCTGACCTTCTCCTCTATGTATTTGTTCTTGAACTCTTCCGTGCCGATCACCGCCCCAAGGTGACGCTGTCCGTCCTTTGTTACTACCACTTCACTACCGCTGAAAGCTTCTACCGCCCTTTCATAATGTTCTGTTTTTACTATTAGTATTGACTTTCTGGCATTTGGATGGTACCCTATTTTTGGTCCTACCTCTGATATTTGCTCCCACCAGTGCTTGAGATTGTTGACTTTTCCCGCTCCAGTGTGATCGTCTGCATAGGCCACCTGCTTTACTTGCGTCGCCTCATGGCTTGTTAAGGTTAGCAACACTGAGAGACCTAAGGCGTACATTGCCATTGCTACTGGATCACCTTGTGTGGTTCCTTCCATTGATTTCAGAGGTGTTCCCCTTCGTGTGTTCTGGTTGTTTACTATGAAGAGGTCCGCAGGCTTTTTATAGGTGTTCTCTACATAGGTGGCAAAACTGGGGCATTTTACTTTGATGTTATGTATTGCCGTCTTTCTGTTGATGGTGTTAAAGGCGTTTGTTGCATCCACTAGCAACACAGCCTCACAGTCCACTTGCTCATATATTTTTCTTATGGCATGAATTGCTGCCTCTCCCCCTGCTTGGTGGCCGGCACACACTTGGAGATTACCGGCCGCTGACCGCACATCGTCTTTCACCACTTCCATTATGCATTTTCCGATGATTCTTCTCAGCACTTCACCCACTCCTACTGGTCTGCATCCTGGATTCTTGTCTAAAGGTATTAGGCGACAAGCTGTGTAAGCCTCCAAATGTTGACAATTTTGGGTGGTCATCTTTCTTGCAAGAGCTGCCAGAGCCCTACACAAGTCTGTTGCTGCTAGTCCGAAGATTGCTCTACTCAGGATTGTCCTCCAGCCGTTTGCATCCAGCCCTGATGGGCCTGCACTGCCTTGTGTCCCTAGAGCCTTTTTCCAAATAATTTCGCCTGTGATTCGTTCGTATATGACGGTGTTCGGTGGTATATAATCACCCTCTACTACTACTACTACTACTGCTACTACTGTACTACTACTACTACTACTACTTTTTTTTCTACTACTTTGATTTTTATTTAATATTGTTCATACATTATATTTTACAAGCATCAGATATTACTATTCTAAACCATGCAACTTCAATCCAGTCGCCTCCCTATGCGACCCTCTGCCACTGCTGCCTCGTAGTCCACTTCTGCCACCGTCGCTGGTTGTGGTGCAGACAGTCTTGTTCCCCGCAGGCATAGTAGTGCTGATCTGAGCAATGAGAAAGATAGACGGCACCTCATCCAGGCTACGACGTGGCTCCTGGGCTGTTGCTTCTTCTCTGCGATGATCTCTGCAAGCCTTGAATAGAAGCATTGGGCCCTGGGTCCCATCCCTCCAGATGTGGTGAAGACTAGTGGGGTAAAGCTGCCTTGTTCGATATTTAAGATCCCCTCCACTACTTCTCTTCTTCTCCCACCCATACCCCATCCAACTCTATTTACTGGCGTTTCATTCCGTAGAAAACCCTTAGACAACACCCCAGTGGCACTCAAAACAAAGCAATTTGTGATTAGGTGAGATAATTCCCCTCCATTATTTTCTACCACTCCTACATATTAGTCCTAACATTTAAGAGCATTTAAGAGAAATGAAAGAAGTGGGAATAGCATTTGGAGGGTGAAAAAGACGTATTCTTGCCGCAAGGTCGTATCATGAGGCGAGAGCAGGGGGGGTGTATATGTTCCCTCTACAAGTTCTCGATCGATACTAATGAGTCTGAGTAGAAGTGTCTGTGTTGCAAGGATCTCTAGCTGCCTCACCGTGTTAAAGGGACCAGGAGGTGAAATTTTGCACTGAAAATTACCCGATACAAGGAGGAATAAGAGGAAAAATAACTGATAATTGAGGAAGGGGGGGAGGGGGGGACACATATATAAGAATGGTACCAAGTAATGGAGGGGAATTATCTAACCTAATCACAAATTGCTTTGTTTTGAGTGTTTTCTAAGGGTTTTTTATGCGCTGGATCTATTGAGGACGTTCACAGTGCACCAGAAAAATCCTCTATTGAGAACGGTCGCCTTTTTGGGGTTAATACAACACTTACACCAGAACATCCCAGCCCCAACAGAGGCGTCGTATGGTGTCCTGGTCTGAGCTGCACCACTTGGCCACCACTCGACATCTGTGAGGGGAGATATAGGTTAAAGGGGGTCACCTGCCTTTTTTCTCCTTTTCTCTCTTTCTCTGGCTTGTATCCATTCGGCCCCTTCAGCCTACTGTTTTCAGACGTTTACCCCCATCCAGGTGTCGATTATCGCTCGCCAGCATTGCATGGAGAAATCCGGCTTCGCCGGAGACATTTTTCTATCGAAAAATGTACAAATTTAGCCTGCTGTCAAAAACATGTTTACAAATATGCTGGCTCGCTACCGCTCGCCAGGAATATATCGACACCTGGATGGGGATAAACGTCTTAAAACATTAGGCTGAATGGGGCTGAATGGATACAACCCAGATAGAGAGACAAAGAATATACGAGGAGGACCCCCTTAACCCCTTGAGGATTATGACGCATTTTGACAGTTTACTCTGGCTAACAATAGACGATCTTATTTACATTAGGAAGGGTATTTGGAAGTCAGAGGGTTAATTGAGATAGTATTTACCCTTATAATTCCCACAGATTCTTCCTAAGGTGTTCAAAATCGTCTAATGACACCTAGAATAAACTGTTAAAACGCGTCATGATTGATCTTCAAGGGGCGAAAGGTCTTAAAATCGACAAACTAATGGAAGGAACGTCTTAAAATCTCAAAAACTAATATGCTAATCACGAGGGAGAAGGAGGTCCAGAAAAAGCGAGTAGTGCCCCCTTAACCCCTTCTGTACCAGTGACGTAATTTCTATTTGATTTCAGCTTCATTTAGACGATTTTATATAACTTAGGAAGGATGTATGGTAGCTAAGGGAGTAATCTATTATTTATTAATTTAACTTAGGAAGGATGTATGGTAGCTAAAAGGAGTAATCTATTGTTTATTAATTAACTTAGGAAGGATGTATGGTAGCTAAAAGGAGTAATCTATTGTTTATTAATTTCACCACAACACCAAACACCTCCAATGAAATTAATGAAAGCATATAATTGTGATCCACCAGGATTCGAACCTGGGTTATCACACACAGATTTATAGACACCTTAACCATTACACCACCAAGACGGTGATACTGAGATAGTCTGTATTTTGTTAATGGGTACGCATCCTTCCTAAGCTCAATATAAACGTCTACTAGTTGCCAGAAAGTAATGAAAAGTACATCACCGGTTCAGAAGGGGTTAAAACTATCCGATGGCTGGAGCAGACGGGGTGTGTGCGGCCTCTCCGATAGTTCTGACTGTACTGGATCAAGTTCAACAAGTCCAACACTTATATTCACTTAAGGGAGCCCACCTCACTTGTTTTCTATTTCTCTCCCTCTCTCTTTGGCTTGTATCCATTCGGCCCGATTCAGCCTAGTGTTTTAACGCTTACCCCCATCAAGGTGTCAATATTATCCTGGCGAGCGGTAGCGAGCCAGCATATATATATTTTTGTTTTGACAGCAAGCTAAATTTGTACATTTTTCGATAGAAAAAAATTCTCCGGCGAAGCCGGATTTCTCCATATAATGCTGGCTAGCCATCGCTCGCCAGGAATCGACACCTGGATGGGGATAAACGTCTTAAAATAGTTGGCTGAATGGGGCCGAATGGATACAAGCCAGATAAAGAGAGAAAAGGAGAGAAAGAAATAAAAAGCCGGTGACCCCCTTAACCTCTCAACAGTGACTCACACACTAGCAATATTTAGGCCACCCTCCCACATATATTGGTGCCACAGCTGTCATTCAGGGGAGTCACCGGATTTGTTTTTATCTTTCTCTCCCTCTCTCTTTGGCTTGTATCCATTCGGCCCCATTGAACCAACTGTTTTAAGACGTTTATCTCCATCCAGGTATCGATTTCTTTCAGCATTGTATGGAGAAATCCGGCTTCGCCGGAGAAATTTTTCTATCGAAAAATGAACAAATTTAGCTTGCTGTCAAAACAAGAATATATATATATGCTGGCTCGCTACCGCTCGCCAGGAAGATATTGACACCAGGATGGGGGTAAACGTCTTAAAACAGTAGGCTGAATGGGGCCGAATGGATAAAAGCCAAAGAGAGAGGGAGAGAAAGAGAAAAAAGCGAGGTAGTCTCCCCTAATAAAATCTAGATTATCAGTAGGTTCATGGATATTTGGTAGCGAGGCCGGTCTATATGAGCTGTGCCCCATCAACATTCTGGGGGAGATAGGCCGTTTTATTGGTCTACTATTTCATGTATTCATATAGGCTACAGTATATCATGTATTCATATATCATGTATCATGTATTCATATAGGCTACAGTATATCATGTATTCATATATCATGTATTCATATAGGCTACAGTATATCTTAGTTTCATATATCATGTATTCATATAGGCTACAGTATATCTTAGTTTCATATATCATGTATTCATATAGGCTACAGTATATCATGTATTCATATATCATGTATTCATATAGGCTACAGTATATCATGTATTCATATATCATGTATTCATATAGGCTACAGTATATCATGTATTCATATATCATGTATTCATATGTATTCATATATACAGTATCATGTATTCATATATCATGTAATAGGCTACAGTATATCATATATTCATATATCATGTATTCATATAGGCTACAGTATATCATGTATTCATATATCATGTATTCATATAGGCTACAGTATATCATGTATTCATATATCATGTATTCATATCATGTATTCATATAGGCTACAGTATATCTTATTCATATATCATGTATTCATATAGGCTACAGTATATCATGTATTCATATATCATGTATTCATATAGGCTACAGTATATCATGTATTCATATATCATGTATTCATATAGGCTACAGTATATCATGTATTCATATATCATGTATTCATATATCATGTATTCATATAGGCTACAGTATATCATGTATTCATATATCATGTATTCATATAGGCTACAGTATATCATGTATTCATATATCATGTATTCATATAGGCTACAGTATATCTTAGTTTCATATATCATGTATTCATATAGGCTACAGTATATCATGTATTCATATATCATGTATTCATATAGGCTACAGTATATCATATATTCATATATCATGTATTCATATAGGCTACAGTATATCATGTATTCATATATCATGTATTCATATATCACGTATTCATATATCATGCATTCATATATCATGTATTCATATAGGCTACAGTATCTTATTCATATATCATGTATTCATATAGGCTACAGTATATCTTAGTTTCATATATCATGTATTCATATAGGCTACAGTATATCATATATTCATATATCATGTATTCATATAGGCTACAGTATATCATGTATTCATATATCATGTATTCATATATCATGTATTCATATAGGCTACAGTATATCATGTATCTTATGTATTCATATCATGTATTCATATAGGATACAGTATATCTTAGTTTCATATATCATGTATTCATATAGGCTACAGTATATCTTAGTTTCATATATCATGTATTCATATAGGCTACAGTATATCTTAGTTTCATATATCATGTATTCATATAGGCTACAGTATATCATGTATTCATATATCATGTATTCATATAGGCTACAGTATATCATGTATTCATATATCATGTATTCATATAGGCTACAGTATATCATGTATTCATATATCATGTATTCATATAGGCTACAGTATATCATATATTCATATATCATGTATTCATATAGGCTACAGTATATCATGTATTCATATATCATGTATTCATATAGGCTACAGTATATCTTAGTTTCATATATCATGTATTCATATAGGCTACAGTATATCTTAGTTTCCTCGCTAGACTTCCATCAAGCTTAGAAAATCACCCCCTAGACGTCCCTTCAAGATAAATTTGTAAATTTTTCGGTAGAAAATGTCCCGGCCGAAGGCCGGTTCCTCTTAAAATTTCAGTTTCGCTATGGCTCGCCAGGAAAAAATCGACACCTAAATGGCATGAAATGTCTTAAAATTGACACGGAAAATTGGGCGAAAGGTGTTAAAATCGCCAAACTAATGGGCCGAATGTCTTATAATCTCAAAACAAATGGGGCTTAACACGAGGGAGAAAGGGGACCAGCAAACCGGCCCATCTCCCCTTAACACCCTGCTCAAGAAGGTCGATACAATTGATACATTTTTCAGTAATACTGGTAGAGGATAATATATTGTATTCTTTACATCTAAATTATATCTATCTATCTATTTTATCTATTTACTCAGGCCCAATCCCCACTTTCCTTTTTTTTGGGGGGGGGGGGGGGGGTGACCGACTCAAGACAGAACAAGACTAGGGACAACACAAAACACAACACAAAACAACGAACACACAAAAACAAAATACAAATCCACACACTTCTAGGTCATCCAGGAGAAGACCCAGAGACCAGGGTCATCAAGGTCCCTCTAAATTTTACACGATCCAAAATATAATATCACCCCGTTATGCAATAATTCCGTCCAGATACAAAGATAGCCGATCTGTGCTGCATGGAAGCATACATTCCATTGTCTTTCTCTCAGTCTAATGCATTAGCTCAAATGAATTGATAAGTCACTATAGGTAGCGCCAACGAACTTGACAATAATCTGGACCCCTTAACTTCTTATTACTGAAAGTGAATGAAAGCAATCGGGCTGATATTTCGATCATTTGGGAAGAGTCCACCAGGAAATAGGTATGGAAATTTACAGTCAGTTTGCTCAAGGTCCTTTTGAGTTACGAAGAGGTCAGGGATCGAGATAATTGTCAAGTTCGTTGGCGCTACCTATAACAGTTCATAAGAAGCACTTCTCTAAATGTTCGTACTGTTTCAAATAGCATTGCCTTTCATAAACTCATAACCTATCGCTTCACTATCAGTCATTACCCATACCTCTACTTCACCATCAGCTTCAATTTGGACACACTTGTGAGAGTTTTATACTTTATTGGTCAGACCTCAAGGCTACGTAATTTTCTCACAAGTGATGGGAATTCGTCTTTTGATTCTTTCTTTAGTGATATTAATGTTAGATAATATTAAAATCTAGAGAGAAGTTGGCTAGTTTTGATGTGGTGCATGTCATAGAAGATCCGACCATTGACAACTATCAAATTACTGTATACACCAAGGAAAGATAACTGCTGAAGGCGTTAAAGGGTTATGAACTGTGGTAATCAGCCACATAGGCTATAGCAATGATGATGGTGTATTGATGTCGATGTTTCGTGTGTGGGGGGGTGTGTGGGGTCAACTACAAACCTCTGACACTGATATAGCTAAATCTCTAAACGACTATTCTGCCTCAGTAAATACAACGGAAAATGCCAGTAACATGCCAAGTCCAGGATTAGTGCATGAAGCTAGAAATCACTATAAAATGGAGAAGTCCCTGAAGACTGGAAACTGGCCAATGTGACCCCAATCTTTATGATAGGGGATCTTGAGTGTCCAAAAAATTATCGGCCAATTAGCTTGACTTCTATCATAGTAAAACTCTTAGAAGGGATACTAGTAGATAAGACAGTTGACTACCTAGAAATCCACAATTCAATTACAGATTCCCAACATGGATTCAGGTGACACCGATCATGTCATAGCAATTTGCTGGAATTTGTCCATGAAATTCTGAGTGTCTATGACAAAAGTAGAGCCATAAACATCCTTTACTTAGATTTTCAAATAGCTTTTGACAAAGTGCCCCATTGCAGGCTAATGTCAAAAGGGAGTGTACTAGGTATCAATGCAGAGGTCACAAATTGGATGGAAAGTTGGCTAACAGGTAGACAAGAACGAATGGTAGTCAATGATGTTTCTCATGAGTGGACTCCAGTCACTTCTGGAGTTCCACAAGGATCTGTCCTTGGCCCACTTCTGTTTATCATATATGTCAATGACATCGATATTGGTCTGTTGAGTGTGATCTCCAAGTTTGCAGATGACATGAAGGTTGGAATGAATGTGAATGACCCCAAAGTGGTTGAACAGCTCAGGATGAACCTCAACAGACTGGGTGAATGGTCGGAGACATGGCAGATGCCTCTAAATTTAGAAAAGTGCAAGGTGATGCATATCGGCCAAGCAAACCCCAAGTCAGGCTATTCGCTATTGGGAATGCCTCTGGAAGTGACTGACTTGGAAAAGGATTTGGGCGCTCTTATTAGCAGTGACCTAAAGTTTTCTAAGCAGTGCATTGAAGTAGAGAAGAAAGCTCAGAAATTACTGGGCTATATTAAGAGGCAATTTAAGTATAGTAATAAGGAAATAGTCCTCACACTCTTTTAACGCTCTGATATGGCCTCTCCTGGAGTATGCTGTTCAATTCTGGTCTCCAGCACTCAGGAGAGATATAGAACGACTGGAAAGAGTACAAGCTAGGGCTACAAAGCTTATTCCATCGATTAGAAGAATGAGCTATGAGGACCGTTTGAGAGATCTTGATCTCTTTCCATTGCAGACTACGAGGTCAGCTCATTGAAGTTTATAAAATACTGTCTTAATGGGCTTGACGATGTTTAGCATCAATATGAATACAACACACAACCATGGCTGGAAATTAGATTTTACAAAGGTTCAGCACTAGTATTTGTGGACATATTTTCACATATACAGTAAGATCTGTTCTACCTGGAACAAATTTCCTTCAGAAGTTATAAACAGTTCTTCAGTAGAACAGTTCAAGAAGAGAGTAGATAATATTTTGCACACTCCGTAATGAGTGTAGTGAACTAAGCCAACCGGCTCAGTTGGTAGCGTGCCTGATTCCCATCTTGAAGGTCTCGTGTTCAATCCCCGCTCAGATTGAAAAGTTTTTCTGGGATACAGCCGGCGGTTACCATCTCCCCATGAGCAAGGGGGATGGGTAATGGTCTCTGGTAGACTAAAGAAAGCCAAGCGCTTGTGAATCCTCGAAGGAGGAGATACGGGCGCTATATAAGTAACCAGAAGATTATTATTATTATTATTATTACACTAACTATTCCTTGTAACTCCCTGTAACTATCTCTCTAACTCTAACTCTCTCTCTGTCTCTCTCTCATATATTATTCATCAAACCTTTCACCTGTTGTCCGCCTCACTAACTGTCTCACTAACTGTTTCACTTGTTCAATTACTGTCTCACAATTCTTTCACCCACCCACACAGCACCTTGATCATTAAATAACAATATAATCCACTTCAGATCTTAATTATTCGCCAATTTATTGTTTTATTATATATTCTCTCTCTTATCAATATTTACTTATACAAGATCCTTCGCTTTATATCCTGCAATAGAGCAATGGTACGAGTTATTTTTTTTGGGGGGACTCACCAGTTTCGCTCCATTAGTTTGAAGATATGTAATATGTTTCACACCATTAGTCTGGCGACAATAAGATGCTTCACCCCATTCAGGTGTCGCGAGCCTGTAACTTAGAAGAAATCGGCCTTTGGCTAAGAAATGTTTCTATCAAAAAATTTATAAATTTAGATTGGAAGGGGTCTGGGTGGGCATATATTAGTTTGAAGGAAGTCTGGGAGGGCGTTTTTGTTAGCCTAGGGGACCGCCCACAACCTCATCACCGACCAGCTAAAGAGAGAATTATACCTGCCCTCAGACTCAATATTTCATGAGGAGACCGCTGAGTATACGCGGAAGGTGGATCTATGGGAGGTGGACATAAGCCACATCAAAGAAGGAGCAGATTGGACAGGCAGAGAAGGACCAAGGAAACCGTACCACCTCCACCATCACAAGCATCACCACAACCCCTGGGTTACACAGCAGGATCCTTCATCCTTCGGGCCCATGATTGGTTCAGTGAGGCAGGCCAGGCTAACATCACAATCCAGGCCGGGGTCATATAAATGCCGAGGAGCAGTCCCGGATGTCACAGGTCTGAAGTCACAAGTCCACAAGCCCACCATGGATACAGAACCTACTCCTCCCCCTTTTGCCTGCATCGTCAGCAGCCTTCTCCTTCCCCTACCGTGGAAGGTATTCGTGATTCACGGGACCTCTTAAGAATGACGAACATGAGACTGGCAGGTGGGCCCAATATTGAAAAAGATAAATATACAGACACAGTTCCAAATCTGCTACCAACCACCCAGGCAGAAACTGACAAATGCATTGAACTGCAAAACTGAAAGACCTCTTGAATCAGGCAGACAAATATTTTGAGCAGCTCTCGTGGGAGTGGCAAGAGGAATTACCTCGCATCATCAGAGTGGCAGCAGGACTCTCCAAGGGTGAACCAGGCCAAGGAGTTGGAAGAACGATCTGCCCACAGAAGGAGCCGATTGAAAGAGAGAAGCCCCATCATAACGCCCTAGAGGACAACCCCTGTCCTGGTCCTACACCCCTTGGTGCCATGCAGAAATACCTACCTTCACCAGCAGTAGCCGAACGCTGCCACGGCCAGCCGAGCTCTCCCCCACACCCATCCAGAATTCCACCAGAGAGGGCTGAACATTACCGCCACAGCCTTGTCCAACGGACTCCACCAGTTTGGACGAGTGGACTCGACCAGGCCACCCAGAGAGAAGAAAGGAAGCCGCCAGCTAGCTGCCCACTTGGCCACGCATCTGCCTGGAGGCTACCTAGAACGTTTCTCCGCTAATCACCTTGTTGACCTCCGCCGCTCACCCAGCCACTACTACCACTCACTCAACACTACATCAGCCACTCATTCTCTCACTCACACACTCACTCATTAACAAACTCAATAACTAACATTCCCATCACTCACCCACAAACACACTCAACGAACTCTCCACTCACTCATTTATTAACCAACTCATTAAGCCTTTGAAGATAATGACGCATTAGGACAGTTTATTATAGCTATCATTAGACGGTTTTAGACAGCTTAGGAAGGACCTGTGGGAATTATGTGGGTAAAGACTATCTCAATTAACCCTCTGACTGTTATATACCCTTCCTAATCTGAATAAAATCGTCTAATAGACAGAAAACGGAAAAGATATGCGCCACCGTATCTTGTAAGGGGTAACTAACATATCCATTACTCACCTACCCACACACTCACTATTAACCAACTTAAGGGGGGACGGGCCGGTTTTCTGGACCACTTTCTCCCTCCTGTTTAACCCCAGTAGTGTTCAGATGTTTTCCCCATTAGTTAGTCGATTTTAAGACCTTTTCGCCTCATTTCTTCGTCAATATTTAGACCTTTCGTGCTATTTAGGTGTCGAATTTTTCCCTGGCGAACGATAGTACCCGGCCTTCGGCCACGACATTTTTCCACCGAAAAATTTACAAATTAATCTAGAAGGGATATCTAATGGATGTTTTTGTAAATTTGATGGATGTCTAGGGAGGAAACTAGAGAAATAATGAATACATGCAAAAATCGGCCAAAAAGTGAACCATCCCCCTTTACTAACTATCATCTCTCTCTGTCACTATTTTACCCTTAAGCCCGACTATTGTAAAAAATGCCTCGGTCACACGGGGAGGCTGTTGAATACTGTATAGGTTATCATCTGCAGGGAGTTGGTAGAGTGGAAGGGGGCAGATTGTTTGTGTGTGAGAGAGAGAGAAAGAGAGAGTATGTATGTATGTATGTGTGTGTGTGTGTGTGTGTGTGTGTGTAATAATAATAATAGTAATAATAATTGTCGGTCTATTGTTCATTGCAGTCCTGAGGCTGAACATCTAGTTTTTTTAAAACCTAGGTACAGTACAATACTTATTCTACCTTAACTACGAGGTCACATGCGACCTTTGGCGACCGTGAGGTGCCTGGCTTTCCACATACGCAGATGCACTTTGTATTGGTGAGAAGTATGTGTAGGCTAACACAGGCTGATAGCAGCTTGGTTAGGGAGGAACCACGATACAATTATCTCCGTCGCTATGGCCGAAAAACCTTTAGGATTCTGATAGAGATTCGAACCCTCTCGGTCAGTGCCTTAGACCATGGGACCACAGCGACCCGTGTGTGTGTGTGTGTGTGTGTGAGTGAGTGAGTGGAAAGTTTCAAGCAGTACTTAGCATCTCGAAAGTAATATGGCGAATACACTATGCGCGTTGAGCATAGGAAAAGTAAGCCTTCAGCCCACAGCTTCAACTACCACTATGGGTTTGGAATTAAGGAATACCAAAGGTAAAAGTCTTGGTGAGGAACCTCATTCCTTGTTTACTGATCAGCATCCATTTATAAGGAGCCCAGTAAACAGTTCAATTGCAAGCCCCGTTTTATGCAAGCTTGCACTTGAAACTCCAGACTTTGCGAAGACCAGCCACTCAAGTCTTTTTCAGGACGCGGTATTATATTCTAGGAATGAGATTGATTTATTGGTTGACTCACCCTTTGATCAGAGCATATTAGGTGACTCTAGTACCTAGGTGTGAAATCCTAGACCCTGTAGTCAAAGTGCCGAGACAACTACAACTCCCCCCAGTGTTCCCAAGTCGATCTACCAACGCCTCCTCTCCCTTCATAGCGCAATGGATAAATGCACTGAATTTCGGTATGAGCATCCTAGGTTCGAATCCCTGGACTGCCACATGTATTTGTTGATTTCATTAATTGAGTTTAGGAGTAAAGTCGGTTGGTGGAGGGAACATCATAATAATGTAAGTGTTATTTCTGTTTGTAATGGTAACGATGATTGTTGTGAGGGTCTAGACCAAGGTATGATAAAGTTCACTAATAATTAACGTCATAAACGAAGATTGTCCATTCTTCCCTTTTTGTTTTTATCCGATGCTCTGCTTAGGGAGACCATTATACACTTCTATCAGGCGGAAAACGTTTATATAACTCTACGAACACAGGCTCCTGTATTTGCTAATGTAGAAATATACAAAGGTTATCCGGGTTCTTCACAAGATCACCCCTTCTATACCGGCGACGACTTTTGCATTCTATTGTAGCTATATTTAGACGACTTTTTGCAGTTTATGAAGGATCTGTTGTAGTAAAAAGGGTTAGGAGAGGTAGTTCGAGGCCTGTTTAGTGGTGGAGGACCTTTTTAAACTGCACTATCATTCGCCAGGAAAAAATCGACACCTAAACAGCACGAAAGGTCTTAATATTGACAAAGAAATTGGGCGAAAGGTCTTAAAATGGACAAACTAATGGGGCAAACATCTTAAAATCTCAAAACTAATGGCGCTAAACATAAGGGAGAAGGTGGTCCAGAAAAAACGACCCATCTCCCCTTAAACCCACACTACTTTGGGTATGCGGGTTATTCCTTCAGCAAATATGGATAGGGAATCTTCTTACAAGTACTATAAGTAATGACCACAATTTACCTCTTCTGTACCGACGGCGTCTTTAGATCTATGTTCTGGCTACTGTTAGACGATTTTATGGAGTTTAAAAAGGGCCTCCAGCAATCAACAGGCTTCGAACTATCTTACTTATCCCTTTTAACTACCACAGATCCTTCTGAAGCTGCACACAAGCGTCTGAATATAGCAAGAATACAATTAATAAGATGTCGCCGGTACAGAAGTAACAGATTAAGGGCTTAACTTTGGTAACTTAAGGGGAGATCTCCACTTGAGGGACTTTTTTCTTGACCCCTTTCTCCCTCATGTTTAGCCCCATTGCTTTTGATATTATAAAACGTTTGCCCCATTAGTTTAGCGATTTTAAGAACTTTTCACCCCATATTAAGACCTTTCGTGCCATTCAGGTGTCAATTTTATCATGGCGAGCGATAGCGAGCCTGTAATTTAAGAGGAACCGGCCTTCGGCCGGGACATTTTTCTACCGAAAAATGTACAAATATATCTTGAAAGGGAGTCAAGGGGGTGTAATTTTAAGCTTGATGGAGGTCTAGGGAACAAACTAAATACCTCCCCTTAAAACAACAGTAGGTAAACAAAATTAACACAACAAATCAATATTCTCTTTTCCATGGGTAGTGCATACAATTATGGATTTCAATTGGTACTTTTATCTATCTATCTATTGCCTGACGCTGTGATCCCCGAAGGGGTGGCCACGAACGAACCGCCCCCATACTTACTATTTGTTTATGTTTTAGCTCAAAACTACGACCACTATTCAGAATGGTCTTATTCACACTTCACAGCAGTTTTCTTAGAAATGGGTTTGCACATTTGATATGCAAGTATCGCAGGTTTTTCGGTGGCCCATAGCCTACATACAGGCATGTATGTTTTTAGCTAAAAAAAAAAAAAAAAAAAAATGCGGCGAAAAATATTAATTCTCCTAAGCCAACCTCTTCAACATTCGTAGGCTTCCATTTTGTACGCAGACATAACATTCACATAATCTTTAAATCATGTCATTCCACTTGAGAAAAACCTCATACAAACCACCCGGGATTCGAACCCTGAGTGATGGTTAGCATGAGTGCCTGTTGATCACAAGATCCACGGTTCGAATCCTGGGTGGTTTGTATTAGATAACATTCAGTTATAAAGCTGTTTAAGCTGACCATACGAAATCATGAAAACATGCCAAAAGAAGCCAAACTAATTGAAGATGCAGGAGCAGTGTCAGTGTTTGCTAACTTTATTCATGTTTGCCCACCACCGGCTCTCAGGACTCATTCGTTTATACTCTATCCTCCTCCCTCCTTCATATGGTTTGTTTACTCCTCCCTTTACCTCATTATCCAGGTTTCATTTATCGTGATCTATTATTGATCTTTTGTTTATATATATATATATATATATATATATATATATATATATATATATTCTGTTCTCTCTATCTCCATACACAATAAGCCGCGAGTGTGATAACATCAAAAATGTGTTATCACTTAACGAAAAGGCTCTCCATCCCAGCTTTGTCTACAGACTTATCTCGGTCTAAGCTCTCGCCCACTTTAGAGAGAGAGAGAGAGAGAGAGAGAGAGAGAGAGAGAGAGAGAGAGAAGAGAGAGAGAGAATGAGAAAGATAATTGAGTGGGAAGGAAACACTGGGATAATCCTCGTGTTTATTGGTGTCTGAAATGTTTTGGGCTACAAAAAAACACTGAAGCATAAACACTGAAGCATATATGATGATGGTTTGTGCACAAGCCAAAATGTTAGAAAAACACAAAAATATGATAAAGAATGGATGCCTTTTTCTGCGCTTCCCACTCTCCTAACACCCAATGTCTCGGTTCACCAAGCAGTCTTTAACCCCTTCTGTACCGGTTACTATTAGAGGATTCGATCTATGCAGTTTAAAAAGGGCCTCCACCACTAAACAGGCTTCGAACTACCTATCCTAACCCTTTTTACTACCACAGACCCTTCATAAACTGCACAAAGTCGTCTAAATATAGCTACAATAGAATGCAAAAGTCATCGCCGGTATAGAAGGGGTGAACTTGTGAAGAACCGGGATTAAACCATCTTTGGTCTTAGGGGGTGCTTTATGGATCTCGCCTGTTTCGCATCATTAGTGTGGTAATAATAATATGCTTCACCCCATTCAGGTGTTGATTTTTCTAGGCGAGCGAAAGCGAGACTGTAACAAGATATCAGTTTTCGGTCGGGACATTTTCAAATAAAAAATGTACGTATTTAGCTTGAAGGGAGTCTCGGTAGACATATTTTGTTTGAAGGAAGTCTGGGAAAGCTTTTTAGATATCCTTGATGACAAACCGATATGCATTGCTCGGAAAAAACAAATTCCCAATAATATAACCCCTTCAATACCGGTGCCATCTTTTTAACTTTATTCTGGCTTTTATTAGACGGTTTTATTCTGTTCAAAAGGGCCTCCAGCAATAACAGGTGAGATGCGGTCTCAGGATGATAAGACCGCATCTCTAGCTGCCACTAAACCTGCAGCCACCCTGCTCCTGCCCGCATCGCCCGCATATCAACGAGACAGGTGGGACACATAAGACCTGAGTGGACTACACCAGCATACCCTGCCCAGCCAGCTTCAATGGCCCCTACCACCAGGGTAACTATGCTAAGCACCCAGCTAACCATCCTAGACTTCCCCAGCCTGATCAACCAGCTGCAGGTGGTACTCCTTTATTTACCAACTTACCTTTCATCTCCCCCATCAAGGACTGCCAAACTGCTCCAGACTTTCACTCTCTATTCCCTAGTCAGCCATTTATATCACCCATCAAAACCCCTCAGGATCTTGCAGCCATCCAAGTCATGTCCTTTTCCCGGGCTAGGATAGCGCATAAACCAGCAGTTCAACCCATGCAGCAGTTCTAAACCTTTTCTTATATAAATCATCCTGCACATGCCATTTCTCATCCACTTCCTCTCCCACCAGGAAGTGATCACCCCCATCTTATAACAGAATCTGCCCGGGGGCATCTAGCTACAAGGTACAGCCAGAGTCCAGGCGCGCCACCCCCAGAGCTACAAGGACATAACCACCACGCGCCAACACCACCCCAGCGCCTTTGATCCTCTCAAGCCGGGCGCCTTAAGTAGGGGCAAGAAGATTGCCTTATACTCACCCAGCCTGGACATCAGGAACTAAGCTTGCCATTTGGTATTCTTTAGTTCAGGGTAAGAACAGCCAGAGATAGCTGGTGTTCAACTTGTCAGTTGTGTGCTGTGATCGAAGATCTACCAGGTCGGGTTCCCCCCATCAGGAAGAGGACTAGCTTGGGCAACCCACTTTGGGCTCCCCCTTTCTGGCCTTCGATGCGGTGCACAAACCAAGTACCAAAGGATTCCTACCTTGTTTTGTTCAAGGGATTATGAGGATAGTGTAGTAACTTTAGATCTACCAGATCGGGTTCCCCCCCCCCCCCCCCCCATCAGGAAGAGGGCTAATTTTGGGCTCCCCTTTCTGGATTCTCTTTTTACTGCATGGTTCTGATAGTTCCACGAACTAGCAAGGAAGGAAGACACTTACCCTGACCCCCCTTAGACTACCTATAATGTCACTATCTAGACTGCTTGCAACTCTAAGTAGATCATTATGCTAGTCACCCTAACCCCCCAAACCTTGTAGCAGAACTCCAGCATATCCTTTGGGGATCACTGCACTGTGGGAGTGCAAGAGGAACCCGGTTGTCCCGTGGTAGGCACCAAGGTCTAAGGAATCATCTTGTGACTCACCCTGGACCAGTAGCTGAAGTCATCACACCCAGGCGCCCTCCGGACTACTGGATCCTCCCTCGATCTACGGGCCCTCCTCTTCACTACAGCTCTCCTTTAAGTGCTTTTGTATAGTTTATGGGTATAGAGTTGACTCAGGGTTGTGGTAGAAGTTATCTTCAGGGGTTCTCATTAACATTACGTCTTGCGAGAGGTCTTTCTTCTCCCTACTTAAATTGACGTTAATTAGCCCACTTGCCGGGACACATTATACATACCTATCAGGGGATCCTTATATACGCACCTTCCCGGGTTATTGGTCTCCCATACCCCGACAGAGGGGGCGTGCCTATATAAGACCCATAGCATCAAACACAAACACATATTTACACGTAATCTAGTTCCTTTGTATAACTTCTAGCCTAATTCATTTAACATTCTGTCAAGTTCATAACTCTAATAGATTTCACTCTATCTCAGCTCCCGACGATTGTTGCCTCAGCCTTCAGCACCTTGCTAGTACACAATTAGAGTTAAGGATTAATCTTTGCCAGGTGAGATCTAGCACACCTATAGTATTAATATCATTTGTGAGCCTTTCCGAGCCCACTTCATTGTTGATGACCACTTGGCCATTATTGCTTTAGAGTCAGTTAACGTCACTATATGCCGGGGACATCATTGCATGATCCAGACGGCATTTGCCATTACTGCACTCTTGTCTTTTGTTGAGATCCTCTCTGAGATCTATTTGAGTAGGTGTACCTCCACCATTTTGGATACCTTATAATTGTATCCTAGGAGTATTATTATTACCTTGAGTCCGGACCCATTGTCCGACTCCTATTGCTTATTTGATAACCTTATTATTGTATGTCTTAATTATTCTTATTGTTGTTGATGATCTCCAGGTTACAGGTATAAAATATATGTCTTGCTCCTCCATGAACCAGGTGTTAAACTGAATAAAACCCATGTTAACTTGTTACCTGTGTGCTTATTATCCTGCCGTGTTGTCTCTTTATTTAAAAATTTAAGGTATACCTATCCAGTTAGAGAGCTGCTCATTGTACAAAGAATATCTCGCGTTCCAATTTGGACCGGGCATAACAACAGGCTTGGAACTATCTCACTTAACCCTTTTTACTACCACAGATCCTTCTAAAACTGCACAAAATAGCCAGAATATGGTTAAGGGGAGATTTCCACTTGAGGGATTTTTTTTCTGGACCCCTTTCTATCTCATGTTTAGTCCCATTGCTTTTGATATTCTAAGACGTTCGCCCCATTAGTTTGGTGATTTTAAGAACCTTTGCCCCATTTCTGTCAATTTTAAGAACTTTCGTGTCATTTAGGTGTCGATTTTATCCTGGCGAGCGATAGCGAGCCTGTAATTTAAGAGTAACCGGCCTTTGGCCGGGAAATTTTTCTACCGAAAAATTTACAAATTTATCTTGAAAAGGGGTCTAGGGGATGTAATTTTAAGCTTGATGGAATTCTAGGGAACGAACTAAAAACATCCCCTTAAAAAGACGTCGCTGGTAGAGAAGGGGTTAACAATATAGGTTTGATTCCCTAAGGGAAGTAGAGAAAACCTAATATTTAGTAGGGGCCCCGGAATCATTGACGATGTTGCCTATTAGTATAATAGTCTCCATTCAACACCCACATCAGTTGTTTGAATCAACCGCCGCGAGGAAGAACAAGATTAATCTTCATAAGTGCAACGCTACTTCTCTTATGGTGTCGTCACAGATCGGGTACCCACTACGAAAAAACTTTGTAAAAAATAAGAGAACAAAAAAGGAAAAATAATTTTCTACTTTAACACTGTTATTCACAAGCTTCCCACATTCGGTGGATTTTCTTGCGTTGTGGCTTCTTACCGCATCTCGCCAAGCGCAACAATTCCTCCTTCAATGCTATACCAAGATAAACTCCAAATATCAGCAAATGGGAAGGGGATGGCTGGGAGGGACATAGTCGTCAATGATTCCGGGGTCCCTACTGAATATTAGGTTTTCTCTACTTCCCTTCGGGAATCAAACCTATAATTTAATAGTGGCCCCTTCATCATTGACGATGTTGCCTGAACCAAGACTGGAGGGGGACATTCGTAAATATCCAACACTCAATAACCGCATGGTTAAGCCAAGAAACCTTATAACAGGAAAAAGAAATAGTAATTGTTTTGTTGTGCATACAACAGTATAAAATAGGAAAGAGTGTGAGCAGTGCGTTGCTTCAAAGAAACCTGCTCCAGCAACAGAGTCCTCTTCCATGAGGGATTTGTTGTACCGTGTGACACAGGGAGTTAAATGCAAAAAAAAATTGTCACCTCGACCTGTAACCTGTGCTGAGCTCAGCTTGGTCCTTAGGTCCATTTATTGAGTCACTTCGACCAATACTAAACTTAGTGAATCTAGTGCAAACTAGGCTGGAACATGTATTGAGTCATTCCAACCAATACCAATCTTACGTAATCTAGTGCAACTAGCCTAGAACGAGCAATTTACATATATATAGTAATACTGAACATCTCGAGTCATCTCGAGCAATACCAACTTTTCGTAATCTAGTGCGACTAGCAAAGAAAACTGAACGTAACATATACAGTATAATGAACAGTAGTGTAACACATCTTTTATTATTCGTAAACTACATGAGCTTTAATTAAGCTTTGCAAACTTAAAATGAATACATCAGATTTAATTATTAAACAAATGTTCCCGAGCTTCTTAGCTCGTGCATATCTAATTGGGCTAGACCCGACGTAAATAACGCCTAGCTTGCCCTGCATTAACTTGTAATCCTGTGGAAGGGGGTTCATCTCTTGTACTGGGATCCGCATACCCCCCCCCCCCTCTTTTTCTTAAGCCCCTATTGGGCGTCCACATCACAGTACTAACGGCTAGAATTACAAGTAAAACAACAAAAGGAGTGTGCCCTTGTGCAGACCATAAGAAAAAAGGGCTGGACTGGAATAGAAATAGAGTTTGTAACCAAAAAAGGGAACAAACACATGCACAGAAAAAAGTCTGCACCGAGGGCGCCTCCTGTGACTACCACGTCCGCTGCCCACTTGGTGTGGGGCGAGGACACGTAGGATCCTGGAAAAACTTAGAGAGCTAGAAAAACAACTGGCTATATCAGTTAGTCCGCCGGGGGATGTCAAAAATGTTCTAGTCTAAGAGGATCGAACAAGATACCTGGGGGGGACAGGAGCCGTAGGACCTGAATGGCCCCGACCCCGGCTTCCCCCGGCGGTAAATGTACCTTAGTCTGAACTTTTTTGCCTCATACTACTAAAAAATCATTCAAGATTACTTAAAAGGTCAGAGAAAGCTCCGGTTCAGCGCGGCTGGCCATATATTAAGGAGGGACAGGCGTATAGTCTAAGCCGGAGGGACAACAATTAAGGAGCCTGGGATTGAAGGGGAAAACTGTCACTTTTAAAGAGTGAGTGTTTGCGGCAATTACAGAAAAATTTAAGAGAGCCGATATGTTAGGAAGGCTAAGGATGAGATTGACACAGAGAGATCTCTGGTGCGTAAGGACTGCTAACAGCGTTAAGTCATCGCTAGGCCTTACTGCAAGTATAAGCCTAAGTAACGAAAAGCGCGTGCTTTTGCCAGATCAATACAGTATAAGCCGCTCTACTGGCCGTGTGTAAGGAGAACGTGGCTGTAATTTCATATGGAACAAAATAAGGTCGAGAGAGCCCATAACGGTTTTCATCTATCACATTTCAGAAGAAAAGTGGGGGGAAAGTAAATAACTGATTCGGCCTTAAGAGGTTAACGTAAAAGTGGCGTAAATAACTGATTCGGCCTTAAGTGGCTATCGTAAAAGTGGGGACCTGCCGCTAAGCTATCCCTGATCCCGGTAAAACGGCTCGGTACGTGCGCACAGCTCGAATAAGCATATGGAAAGAGGAAGAAGTCCTCTCTAATATTGGAGATGGGAGTAACATCCCGCCGGGACAAACTTCCACCCCCCATGGCGGGACTCTTCCCAAAAAGGGACCACCCCAACAAGGCCTGCTGAGGGCTTAAAAAATTGCGTAATCATGAAGTGAGCTTAGATAGAGTGAATACTGATTCGCGTTGTACCACACGTAACGTAAACAGAGGGACATCCTGGGGAATTGACAAGTGTAACTGTAGGAGAGACCCCTGAGGATACCGTCCTGCAACCCATCTAGATGTACTGATTAGTAGGACATCATCCTAAAGACATCCTAGTAGCCGCTTGCCGGCGGACGGTTGTCTGGCTTATAACCCAAGTAAGTGTGAGAGAGGCGGCTCTTCCTGGTGTGTCTGTCGCAGGGTTAACGGCGTACGCACACCAGCCTTGGGCCGGGGATCGTGTGTGGCCCTCTGTGTAATTACTAGGTATCACATCCCTTATGCAGAGGGTTGTATCATTCTGTTATGCAACGCCGGGTGAGGCAAAGTCGCGTGACTTTCTTTCTGGTGAGCACATTGCTGTGACCGGCGCAGGCCGGTCGCGCAGAAGAGATAAGGTGGCGCAGCCACCCTTAGGAAGTAACACCTCGTCGAACCTCGGGACCCCATTGCACTAGCACTGCTGAGGGAGAGAGGGGGACGGAGGGAGAACACACGACCCATTCCTTAAAGCAGTTTATTTTAAATGTACTAGATAGTGGGAGGGGAAACTGTCCGTTGGCCGCTTGGAGCCTTCGGGGAGACCTGATGTGGGTTCCCTACATTCGAAATCCTCCTTACCTTCACATCTCCCTGTCTAGCTAATCATGACCTTCGCAGTGGAGACCAGAGATAACCAAATCCTATAATAAGCATTCATAGGTCCCCTGAGCCATACCGAGTCTGAGCTGTCGTGACCTGACTGCCTCAAATAAGGCTGTCCGGATTTCTGTGAAAGTTCTCGTCGGGGAAGGGAGGAGATATTATTGAGAAGCCTTAGCTAATTCCTCCTTCCGCCGTGGGGGCGTAACCCTAGTAAACAGGAAGCTAACAAACTTCCTGTGGGCCTTATCTCTGACGAGAAAATTACCTTTGGAGTTCAAGTGGTTCAGGAGCAAAGAGGGGCAAAGGAAAAACCTCTGCAGTTAATTGAGGGACGATGAAAAAATCAAAATAGGGAGGGGGACCCCTCCTGGTTGTTGTATTAGCCAGTCAAACTCGGTAATGGAGGTGAAACTGAGGACAGAGGGTTAGATGGAAAAACTATCGCAAATTGTGGGAGTTCCTGATCCCACGTTACCCATGGTCCATCACCCATCCCACCCAGAATTGGGTGAGGTGGGAAAGCGACCAGAGGCAAGTACTTGACCGCTTATCCAGCGGGTATTCCGGGTATGTGTTGTCCCGCCGCAATACCGTTCCCTGACCCTGAGAAGGGTCAAGCGAAAATATTTCTATTTCCCGGCATAGGGACATGGGAGATTTTTTAAGGCTTAGGAAACAACATTGGATCAAAACGGAGATGATCGATTGTACTACGATCGAGTCGATCTGAGAAACAACCCCTGGGACTGATGCTACCGAGATCGCCCATCCGTTCGTAGTATGTTGACCGGGAGACAGTGAACTCCGGCGGGTTAAGTCCCTAGAGTTTATAGTGAGAGCCATTCTGCCCCTCACACTACCGGTCCTACTTTATCGAAATAGATGGGGATCCTTCCTCGATTTCAACATTCAAGTGGGATTGAAAGCTAGAGGTCATTGAGTAATGAACTTAGGCCTCTGACTTAACATCCACTTTGGCCTTACTGAGTCCGTAATGATTTATTCGTAATTATGCCTAACACGAGGCGAAGCGCCGGGAGGGCTGGTATGAACAAAACGAGACTTTAATCCATGGAATCAGTGAGAAAAGGTCTACTAGGTATACCGTGTACACCACTGCCAACTCAAATCAGAAGGGTTAGACTAACCCTAGATCGCCAACCCGCCTTGATGGGACGCAGGGGTCAGCCACCTATACATAGTGTTTTGGGGTGAACCTGAACCGTTCTCACTAGGCCTGGAGCCGTGCAATGTCAAGTACCTATAATAGGAAAAAAAAACTCTAGATACCCAGCAAGCTGATGTCTATAGATAAGCTTGTAAATCGGTCCATACATCGGCAGCATAAAATAACACATCGTACTTGTAAGATTTAGGTAGTTAAATTACCGCTGAATGCATCCCAACTCTGTATCCGTAAGAACTCGTATCCTATTATAGATTCGTGAACAAAAGAAGGTAAACATTTTTTGCATCCATTTGCTTCATTTTAGGATGAGTCGTCTCGCCGGCTGAGGTTCAGCGTAAACAAACGAGCCGTCCCGCCGGCCTAAGTGCTTGACAATTATGAGCCGTATGAGTGGCTTAAGTAATCGCAGGAACCATTAACCGAGATACTGATCGACTATTCTTAACTTAGATTATTTTAAGGAAAGAACAGTTATGAGCCGTATGACTGGCTTAAGTAATCGCAGGAACCATTAACCGAGATACTGATCGACTTTTCTTAACTTAGATTTTTTAAGGAAAGAAAATTTTACTTACCCTAGCCGGAGACCTAGGTTCCATTACTCGGGAGTGTCCATCTAGAACGTTGTCCGGCGAAGCCTGGAGGGTTTTTGTATCGGGGGGTGGGGGTGCATGGGGGCTGAGTCGTAACCAATGGCTAATTGCTCAGCTAAGTGATGAGTGTTGATTGCCTAGATGCAACGTTAGCCCTGATTCTGGGGAATTTGTGGTTTTGAAAGTTAGCAACTGTAAAAAAAATCCCATACTGTGGGCATTTAGGTATCTATCGATCATGGCCGCCAGGCCCAATTGATCTATACAAAAACTCACCCAATCCGCACCAGGATCTATGCCCACCGGGCATTGCTGGTAATTCCAGAGGCAAACTTAGATGCAGCCTGTCGTAATCTTAGAGTGCAAGGAATTAAAATGTTAAGACGCAAAAAATGGGGGGTTCCGTGGGGCCCCCGGGGGCAAAAGTATTTTTTTTTTACTAAACCACTGACCCCCCCCCCCTCCTTTCCTCCCTTCCCCAATGCGGGAACGGTATGGTCCCTTGCCGTACTGATCTGGAAAGAATTTCCAGGAATCAATGCTCATAAGGATAACCTGAGAGGAGTTAATAATATGCTAGTACAAGTCCGCCGGAAAGTTAGAAAAACAGCCACTATTAGTCTAACCTTCGACCGGATCTGATTCTGTCAAATATTGGAATTATTTGGTGTAGAAAATGCCTACCTGTGACTAGCGTCACTGGCCCAAAAAAATGTGTAGATTATAGCACATAATCTGACCTTCGTAACTGGATCGCCGCAGGGCGATGAAGCCGGAGGTCCTGGTTATATAGACTCCCTCACCCTGGCGGACTCGCTGAGCGATTAGCCCTTTTTATATGACCCGAGGTTACCCGTGAAACAGGTTCGTGTCGTATGTCAGAGAGGGTAAGTCTTATTGTGCTCGGCTAACAATCAGGGCAAATTCCCTTGGCGGGCCGAGTACAGGGGCCCCTTTAAGAAGTAGCACTTCCCGTCGGGAGGCATGTAGGAAAGCCCACACGCTGGGACATTCGGAGGGTTTGTTAACTATTCGTAAAATAGAACCCGGCGGCCCTGCTAAGCCAAAAAAAAAACGCCGGAAAAACCATCCACAATTGTCCAGAGGCATCGACTTCACACAGATGCCAATCTATGACCGGAGTCATCGTTGTTTAGGCCAGTTGGCGGTGGGTATCTGCGTGCAATTATATAAAATTGCTAGCAGGCGCCGGTACGTGTACACACCTAGCCGCCATAAAAGACGGGGTAAACGCAACAAAGGGCCGTTCACACAGAAGACGGAGTGCCATCCTATGACATGAGTCATTGTTTAGACCAGTTGGCGGCGGGTATCTGCGCGCATTTTATGAAAAATTGCTAGCAGGCGCCGGTACGTTTACACCTAGCCGCCGTGAAAGACGGGGTAAACATAACAAAGGGCCGGGCGGCACGCCGAGATCTTTATCTTTGCCGGACATCCCTCCTTCCGCCGGCCATACCAGGTCGCCGGAAGAAGGGAAACGCCACAAAGATCCGACGACAGGGGGGGAAAGAGGAACACAACCACACGCCGGCACTGAACGGTCGCAGAACCGAGGCCGGCGGGTCCAGAGAGGAGTTCACTCGGTGAAAAGCACAACAACGAGAGAAAACCACCCTACTCTCAAACCAACCCTGATGTAAGGACGTCTCCTTGGACTCCCGGGAAGTGTGCAACACTAACCCACAGGGAGCGCAAGAAAAGGACACACAAAATAATTCACACATAGAGAAAAATTAAATAGATCCCCCCCAAAAGCTAATCTAAAGGCTTAATCATGAGAAAATAACTTTCAAAATGAAAAGAAAAACGAAAGAGCAGCGAAAGCAGAGCAAAAGGCTCAGAGAAAGCCCCCAAATGGGACCTCTCAGCAAACACGGACGCCAGAAGGTCCCACAACCACGTGTAACAACCGTAACCCGGCGCATCTGCAAAAGACAAAGACGGGGTCCCAAGACCCAAAGCTGAACTAAGGAACAGCTAGCGATGAATAAAAGCCTCCTAACTAAAGGGAAAGCAAAAGAACTAACAAAGGCTCAGGGAAAGCCCCCAAACGGGACTACCCGGCAGACACGGAACACCGGAGGGTCCCACAACCACGTGTGACAACCTTAACCCAGCGCGTCTGCTAAAAAGACAAAGACGGGGTCCCAAGACCCACAGCTGGACAAAGGAACAGCTATCGATAAATAAAAGAGCCTCCTAACTAAAGGAAAAGCAAAAACTAAGGCAAAACCGCCATATGACGCTCTAGCGTCATATGAGACGGAGAGTGTTAAATGAGCTGACAATCTCCATAGCCTGACCGTTCAACTTCACCTCACACTGTGGCTTCACCCCTTTCGAAGACCATAACCTTTCTTACAGTTTCTTACAGTAGATCCTCTGGAAAAAGGCAAACTATGCCTGTGTATCCAGCTCAGTACCAGTACTTGCACTGCTGCGGTCGTTCACGGTGTTGGCGGCGGCGGTAGCAGACGCAACATTTTTACTATTCTGTATTTTTGTTTTATAATCAAACTTCAAATCTTGTCTTCCCCATGCTTTATCAAGATTACTTTCAAACTCCCTTATTGATTCGGAATCGACTACATACTGGGGCAGTGCGTTCCACTCATTTACCACTCTATCACAAAATGAGTTCTTTGCCTTCTCAAGCCTATTTCTTTCTTTGTAAATTTTCTTAGTGTCCTCTCGTTCTTGTTCCCTCCCACATCAAGAAGATACCTTCACACACATCCTCATCGTACTTTCCTGACACTATCTTAAAAGTCTCTATCATATCCCCTCTCTTTCTCCTATATGCCAGTGTCCTCAACCTCTGCTCATAGCCCGCGTTCTTCAACGTTGGTACCAGCTTGCTAGCTCTCCTCTTCACTTTCTCCACTGCTTCTATATCCTTTACCATATATGGAGCCCACACCTGGTTCGCATATTCCAGGTGCGGCCTAACCAGCGCTGTATAGAGATTCCTGAAGATTTCTTCGTCAAGTGACACAAATGTCCTCCTTATCAGCCCTACAATTCTATTGGCTTTGTTTATCTTTTCCGCTAAATGTTCTGAGAAATTTAACTTATTGTCTATCACTACTCCTATATCCTTTTCTGCACTCACTTCCTCCATCGCTTCATACATACTGTATCCTACCTTGTCTATCTTGCTGGTCCCAATCCGCATGTACTTGCATTTTTGTGGATGAAAAGGCATTAACCAATGCTCAGACCATCCCTTCATGCCCTCCACATCTCCTTGAAGCAAACCCATATCTTCCTTACTCCTCACTCTTCTATACAGTTTAGTGTCATCCGCATACAGGTATACCTCACTTCCATTAGTTATAACTTCAGTCAAGTCGTTGATAAATATAACGAACAGCAGTGGTCCCAACACAGATCCCTGAGGTACCCCACTTGTAATTTCCCTCCACCCCGAGCCTATTCCATTCACCAGTACCCTCTGTCTCCGATCTTTCAGGAAGGCTCCTATCCATTTCACACATTTCTCCCCTATATTATAGCTTCTAACTTTCTCTATTAACCTTTTATGTGGGACCTTATCGAAGGCCTTCATAAAATCGCAATATACCACGTCTATTACATCACCATCTTCTAGAATTTGCATCCAATCATCTACCACCTTAATTAGCTGTAGTACCGTCGACCTCCCCGGCAAGAATCCGAACTGTCTCCCACTGAAAAGTTGGTTTGACTTCATATGATCCATTATTCCTTCTCTAATTACCGTTTCCATTAGTTTACACACAACACTTGTCAAACTGACTGGTCTATAATTCCCTGGGTCATTTCTCTTTCCCTTCTTAAATATAGCTGTTATGTTCGCCTCTCTCCAGTCCATCGGGATTTGTCCTGTATTAAACGATACCTCAAATAACATTTTCAATGGCTCTACTAACATCTCCCCTCCTTCCTTTATGATTCTTGGGTGTATCCCATCCGGTCCCGGTGACTTACTTCTGTTCATTTTTTCTATAGCACTTCTTATTCTAGCATGGGAAAACTCTACTAGTTCTAGTGCCGGTGCCTGTTTGATGGGAATAGTAGGCACTGCATCCTCCGACTCCACTGTTAGTACCCCCCAAAGTATTTCCCCAGCACCTCTGCTTTCTCCTTATCAGTCTCCGCTCTACTCCCATCATTCAACCCCCCTACCAGCTCTGGGATCCCTACTCTTCTTGTTAACTTTTCCTGAATGTACTTCCACAATATTTTTGGATTATCCTTCACATTTCTAGCTATCTCTCTCTCCCTCTCCTTCACCCCCCTCCTGGTTTCCCACCTTATTTTATTGTTTATTTGTCTGCGTTCCAGATCCACTTCCTTAGCCTCTATACTAGACCCCCTGTTCTTTTTTAACAATTTTAACCTTGCTCTTCCCCGTATTTACCTTCAGATTCTGTTTTTCGCACACTGTTCCAAACACATTTACCAGACCCTGCAACTCCCATTCATTATCGCTCATCAGAAAACAGCAGTACATGTAGCTTCCACTCATTTCCCTCCCTTATCAGCAATACATCAACATCCACTGCTCTTCCTTGAATTTCTTTCATGACTCCATCCATATGGAACAACCACGGGGACATCACACACCCGTTTCAACCCAACATTCAGGTCAAAGAACTCACTCTGCTCATTCTCCACACATACTGCCGTAATTTTTGCTTTATTACAACACAGATTATTACCACACTATTTCCAGGTCCCAGTTATTTACTTTTGCCTCCTCTTTCAGAGCACTGACCTCTTTCAAAGTTACTTTCCAGGTCCCCAGTTGGCCGACATACTTCAGGTCTGGACAATAAGAGATCAGAGACCGGAGTGAACCCATTGTTAGTTAACGAGGGAAATGTATGTCACGACGACGATGATAATAGAAATCTTCATAAGAATAGAAGCAGGTGACTTTGTAAACAAACTTTTGGAGCTTCATAAGGTAAGGCGGGGCACTCTGGAATGTGGTAACATCAAGCTGCTTAAAAGAGCCACAGTTTTCAAACATCAAGGCTAACTCAAAATGCAGGAGGCCAGGACACACAGCCAGGATGGTCAATAGTTGATCTGGCTCCAGTGTTAACACATCATGGAACTTTAGTGTGTGTAGGTTGGGGAATGAACTCTTCTCTTGTCTATCATTCTCTAATACAGGCAAGAACATAGATCTTATAGTCAGCTCCTGAAGGTTTGGACAACTCTCTCTCAGGTCAGTGAATGAATCAAATGAATCATCTATGTTCAGTGATGTCAAACTCTTCAAATATTCTATAGGAATAGGTTCTCTATGATTATACCGATACAAAGTCATTTTTTCTGAGTGTGGGAAATTTTGCAGTACCTTTATAATATCTTCATCAGTTGCATTGAGCCAAACTTCCTTTACCTGAGGAAATACTCTTGACAACTGTCTCCGATCCTTGTTGGGAAACCAGTCTATCATTTCCTCATCAATAAAGAGTTTTTCAATATTACGTCCCTCCAAAGTGGGAGAACATCGATATTTCTCATGATGAAAATTAGTCAACTTGGTAGGTTTTAATGAACAATAATAATCCATTTCTATATACTGATGAACATTGATCATGGACGCTCCAATAAGGCACTCTAGCTTATGAAACAGGACCAAAATTTCAAAAGCTGAATAGTGTAAGCTAAGTTCATGATCATGTTCTGGAAGTTCAAGGGTAACCAGGTTCCTGCATCCTCGTAAACAGATAAATGTACCATCAGGACAGTCATACGGGGTCATGTGCCCATAAAGAACACCTATGTCTATGACAACTGGCAAAAGGACTTCTTTGCTGGGACAGTCAGGAGAGCAGCGAAGGATCAAGGTCTCCAGGCTGGGACACAGGAAAGCCACCTTGCGGACAAGATTGTTCTGTACACAGTGAGGAACTTTGGGATACTTCAGTGTTCTCAGTTCAGGCAGAGTGATGTCCAGGGTATACCCGAAAATGTCAAAATATGGGCTCTCAACTTTTTTGCCATTTTTCAAGGTTGCCCCTTTCTCATACATCCACCTATACACCAAGTGTGGTACACTAGAAAAATCCAAGGTATTTACAGTTTTGGACAGCAAACTTGTGACACTAACTCTCAAGAAAAAACCTAGATAATTTATAAAGTCCAAGTCTTCATCATAACAGCGGGTCTCCTCTGTTGGCCTTGGGATCTTGACTCTCTGAGCAATGAGGTCCAGTAGAGTTGACAAAATGTCTTGCATGAATGGCCTGGCAAACTCTATTAGAAAATCTTTCATCTTATTGGTAAGCAACACAGTTGTGGGAGTCTCTGTCTCATGCTGGATTGGAACAAGAGCTAGGCCTTTTATATCAGTTTCACCAACAAATTCTGTAATTTCCCCTCGACCATCAGTTAAAACTTTAATCAGCCATTTATTCTTGGCAACATTATCATACTCATGAACAGGTAGACCATGATAGCACTCACAACGGTAGCAGTTATCAAGGGCAAATTCACCCTTTATTTTGTAAACATCGCTGTGACATAATCTGTTACTGTACTCTTCAACACCCTGGCTAAGTTTTTCATCTTTTTGTGCTGTATACCAAGATGAAAAAACATCAAGAAGGTGACTGGCAATTCTTGAGAAGCAGAGCTTCTGAAGGCTGCTGACAGGTCTCAGTGGAGGCATCTGTCCTGGGGCTGTCCAGTGTCTGAGGAAGAACAGTTATACAGTATATTATACTACAGGTCTTAGTGGAGGCATCTGTCCTGTTCTGTCCTGGGGCTGTCCAGTGTCTGAGAAAGAACAGTTATATATTATACTATAGGACTAAGGAAGGCCTTCCTTAGGAGCTCAGGGCTGTTCGACCAGGCAGCCTAGGGAATGACTACTACTATTACTACACTATAGGACTGAGCTACTCGCAGCATTTACCACGTCATATATTCCTGGGACTCAAGCAACTTGAGAAGTCATGTCGGAAGTCTCTAGCCCAGAAATACTCTTAAACACTTAATCAGTATATTATGTAGTAACTATTATATATCAAACACAACGCTTTATATGTATTAAGTCTTTCAAGCTCTTGATACTGCGATTAGCAGCAATTTACAAAATTATCTATACTGTACTGTACTATGTGGTGGGCTGGATCTATCAGAGTGAGGGTTGGTGTCCTCTACTTCCCATAGCCAGTTATGACTACTACCTTTTTCATCATTCTTATTTCTATCTTTTTTCCTGAGAGTGGTGAAGGCAGAGGGGCCATAATGATGTACCCCATGGTTCCCTAGTGTCTTACTCTCACAGCCCACTGGCACAAGTCGGCCTTTCTCTCTGACGTTAAGGATGCAGTGACTACACCGCCCTCCACTTCGGTGGTGCAGTCAGCCTTTGTAGCAGTTACGGTGATTTCTTGTTACTGCCTTATTGTAGCACGGTTAAGGATGGTGCGGTGTGATTTCGCCAGGTGCAAGTGCTTCAGGGGGACTTTGTTGAGTCTTGCCGAGACACTGTTAGCGCCATACCAACATCAGCACCTGTATGACATCATGGGGCTGTGTTGTGGCAAGACTTTATTGTACTATACTACAGTAAAGAAACTAAAACCACGTTCTCTGTGGATGAAGCGGTCTTTAAACTTGTATGTATGTATATATGCACTATTTCACCGATAGGTACATTGTCGATATCCAAGGTCTACTATGAAGATTGAAAATTGAAGAGTAAAAAAACAATCAAGTAGCCTGCCAGGATTGTAGGTAACTCAGCCAACCATTTAGCCATAGTTCAATCACACCTAATGCCATCTGGATCCCATGGCAGTATAAGTAAAAATTTAAGGTATAGAGACATTTTTGAGATTACAGTCGAGGTAATTTTATCACTGCTTGACTAGAAATTCACGCTGTAGGCAAATAAATTGGGATTATGAGAAATACTTTATCTTTAGTAACTCATTCTATGACGATTCTCACATCAATAAGTAACACCCCGTTCTTAACATTAATCATCAATTACAAACCCCAATATATGTGATCAAAGTAAAAGAATAATTAATGATTGTCTACAATTATACAGAGGCACGATACCTCTACATTTGTTTACATAATAAACCGGCAACGCCGACAAGAGCGATGAACCGCAAAATGTTTTTGCTTTTTAAGAGCAGCCTTAATAAAAAAATTAGCAGTATTATTGTGGTTGCACAGCAATCTATTGTTATTTTTGTACTTCCATATAATAATGATTTAGTATGGTAAATCCATGCGTACATCAACATTCGTTAGTGAAGTGCTCTGTATCAGAGTTTTCGATTGCATAAGCATAAATTCAGCTCCTTTTATCTCTACTTTATTTTATATTATATTTGAATTATTCATACTGACAGGTAGATGGATTGGGTGGGGGAAAACACAGGAAAGAGCTTTGATTCTTATTCTCTAATTCTTATACTGCACTGTATATTTGTATTAATTGCAATAATAGATCCGTACTATGTAATATAATAATTCAAACGATGCATGAATGCAGTCGACAGTGAAATAAGAATGCGTACAATGGTAAAATAAATCAGTAATCAATAATCAATATTAACCCTTTCAGGTCCAAGGGTTTCCGTTTAGTATTCAGAAAAGAATTCTCTTAATCTCATAATAACCTCTCCAAAATTAATTTTCTGCCCACAACTCGCTCAAAGGGGAAAGAGGAGTGTGTGGTAACCACCGAGGAATATGTCTTCTAAGTGTAGTAGGGAAGGTATACAGTAGGGTAGTGATTGAGAGAGTGAGAGTGAGAACGGAGAAATGGATAGGCGACGAGCAGGGAGGTTTTAGGAAGGGAAGAGGATGTGTAGATTAGATGTTTACCCTGAATTGTGTTTTGGAGAAATATCTGGAGAAGAAACAAAAGGTGTATGTTGCCTTTATGGACTTGGAGAAGGCCTATGACAGAGTGGATAGAGAAGGTTTGTGGAAAGTACTTAGAATATACAGAGTAGATGGCAAGTTGCTGAAAGCAGTGAAGAGTATGTATGAGGGTGCAAAGGCAGCAGTACGTGTGGAGAGTGAGCAGAGCGAGTTCTTTGACCTAAAGGTTGGTTTGAAACAGGGGTGTGTGATGTCCCCGTGGTTGTTTACTGTATATATGGATGGAGTCATGAAAGAAATACTATCAAGAGCAGTGGATGTTGGTGTATCGCTGAAAAGGGAGGGAAATGAGTGGAAGCTGCCTATACTGCTGTTTGCGGATGATACAGTTCTGATGAGTGATGAATGGGAGCTGCAGGGTTTGGTAAATGAGTTTGGAACAGTGTGCAAAAAACGTAATTTGAAGGTAAATGCGGGGAAGAGCAAGGTTATGGTATTCGAAAGGGGTGAAGTCACAGAGTGTGAGGTGAAGTTGAATGGTCAGGCTATGGAGATCGTCAGCTCTATTAAGTATATGGGCAGTGTGTTGAGTAAAGATGGGACTGTGAATGAGGAGGTGCAGGAGAGGGTGCAACAGGGGAAGAGGGTTGTAGGAACGTTGAAAGCAGTAACAAGAAATAGGGTGGTCAGTATGGAAGTGAAGAAGTCCTTGCATGACAGTGTGGTAATCCCGACACTGACTTACGGAAGCGAAGCATGGACGTTCGGGAAGAGACTTAGACCAAGAGTGAGAGCGGTGGAAATGAGTTACTTGAGAAGTGCGTGCGGAGTTACATGGAGGGATAGATAGACGAATGAGGAAGTAAGAAGGAGGTGTGGTGTGGAGGTAGATGTGCTGGAAAGTGTGAAAAGGAACAACTTGAGATGGTTCGGCCATATGGAACGTATGGAAAGTGAGAGATTGAATAAGAGGGTGTACGAGAGCGAGGTGGAAGGACAGAGAGGGAGAGGTGCACTGAAGGAGAGGTGGAAGGATGGAGTGAGGAAGTATATGAATGAAGGCGGTGCTGGTTGGGAGGAGGGGCGTCGACTGACTGGGGACAGAGGTGCATGGGGGCGGTTCGTTCGTGGCCACCCCTTCGGGGATTGCGGCGTCAGGCAATAGATAGATAGATAGAACTCGCTCAAAGACAACTGCAGAAGTTGAAGTAATTAAACTAAAAGTTTCTAAACACCCCTGATGGTCACAAAGGTTTAAAGAATCCTGTAAGGTCGCGATCGTGTCTTGCAGTGCGTGAAAGGTTTAATACAGAATACATAATCAATAATCAATTATTGAACGAATGTACAGTAAATAGACCGTAGCCGTAGCTGCCGATACTGCATCGTCGCATTCGAACAGTTTTCAGTAGCATCACAAAACAGCCGGTCTTATTTCCCACTTCACACAATAACCGCTTAATGTAGTGGTCTAGTCTTCACCCATCGTAAGATAACGCTGATTACTGTCTCTGGTATGTAGCCTATATAACCTGGAATGTATGAAAAGGAACACCTTAAGATGGTTTGGCCATATGGAACGTATGAGAAGCGAGAGAATGACTAAGAGGGTGTATGAGAGCGAGATGGAAGGACAGAGAGGGAGAGGTAAACCGAAAGAGAGGTGGAAGGATGGAGTGAAGAAGTATATTGATGAAGGCGGTGCTGATTGGGAGGAGGGGTGTAGACCGACTGGGTACAGAGTTGCATGGGGGAGGTTCGTTCGTGGCCACCCCTTTGGAGATCACGGCATCATGCAATACATAGATAGATAGAACATAAGACTGCCTTAATTTTTGCTTTAATACAATCTATCTATCTATCTATCTATTGCCTGACGCCGTGATCCCCGAAGGGGTGGCCACGAACGAACCGCCCCCATGCACCTCTGTCCCCAGTCAGTCGAGTGTCGACGCCCCTCCTCCCAACCAGCACCGCCTTCATTCATATACTTCCTCACTCCACCTCGCTCTCATACACCCTCTAAGTCAATCTCTCTCTTTCCATACGTTCCATATGGCCGAACCATCTCAAGTTGTTCCTTTTCACACTTTCCAGCACATCTACCTCCACAACACAGATTATTACCAGACTATTTCCAGGTCCCAGTTATTTACTTTTGCCTTCTCTTTCAGAGCATTGACCTCTTCCAAAGTTACTTTCCAGGTCCTCCCCAGTTGGCCGACATACTTCAGGTCTGGACAATAAGAGATCAGAGACCGGAGTGAACCCATTGTCAGTTCACAAGGGAAAAGTTTCTCAAGACGACGATAATAGAAATCGTCAGGCGAATAGAAGCAGGTGACTTTGTAAACAAACTTTTGGAGCTTCTCAAGGTAAGGCAGGGCACTCTGTAATGTGGTAACATCAAGCTGCTTAAAAGAGCCACAGTTTTGAAACATCAAGGCTAACTCAAAATGCAGGAGGCCAGGACACACAGCCAGGATGGTCAATAGTTGATCTGGCTCCAGTGTTGACACTTCATCGAACTTTAGAGTGTGTAGGTTGGGGAATGTACTCTTCTCTTGCCTATCATTCTTTAATACAGGCAAGAAATTAGATCTTATAGTCAGCTCCTGAAGGTTTGGACAACTCTCTCTCAGGTCAGTGAATGAATCAAATCGATCATCTATGTTCAGTGATGTCAAATTCTTCCAATATTTTAAAGGAATAGGTTCTCTAGGATCATACTGATACAAAGTCATTTTTTCTGAGTGTGGGAAATTTTTCAGTACATATATAATATCTTCATCAGATGCATTGAGCCAAACTTCCTTTACCTGAGGAAATACTTTTGACAAAGTCTGTCTCCGAGCATTGTTGGGAAACCTGTCTGTCATTTCCTCAATATTACATCCCTTCAAAATGGGAGGATACCGATATATCTCATGATGAAAATTAGTCAACTTGGTAGGTTTTAATGAACAATAATAACCAATTTTTTTATACCTGTACTGATGAACATTGATCATGGATGCTCCAATAAGGCACTCTAGCTTATGAAACAGGATCACAAGTTCAAAAGCTGAATAGTGTAAGTCAAGTTCATGATCATGTTCTGGAAGTTCAAGGGTAACCAGGTTCCTGCATCCTCGTAAACAGATAAATGTACCATCAGGACAGTCATACGGGGTCATGTGCCCATAAAGAACACCTACGTCTGTGACAACAGGGAAAAGGACTTCTTTGCTGGGACAGTCAGGAGAGCAGCGAAGGATCAGGGTCTCCAGACTGGGACACAGGAAAGCCACCTTGCGGACAAGATTGTTCTGTACACAGTGAGGAACTTTGAGATACTTCAGTGTTCTCAGTTCAGGCAGAGTGATGTCCAGGGCATACCCAAAAATGTCAAAGTATGGGCTCTTAGCTTTTCGGCCATTTTTCAAGGTCACCACTTCCTCGCACATCCACCGATACAATAAGTGCGATACACTAGAAAAATTCAAGGTATTTACAGTTTTGGACAGCAAACTTGTGACACTAACTCTCAAGAAAAAACCCAGAGAATTTATAAAGTCCAAGTCTTCATCATAACAGCTGGTCTTCTCTGTCGGCCTTGGAATCTTGACTCTCTGAGCAATGAGGTCCAGTAGAGTTGACAAAATGTCTTGCATGAATGGTCTGGCAAACTCTATTAGAAAATCTTTCATCTTATTGGTAAGCAACACAGTTGTGGGAGTCTCTGTCTCATGCTGGATTGGAACAGGAGCTAGGCCTTTTATATCAGTTTCACCAACAAATTTTCTAGCTTCCCCTCGACCATCAGTTAAAACTTTAATCAGCCATTTATTCTTGGCAACATTATCATTCTCATGAACAGGTAGACCATGATAGCACTCACAACGGTAGCAGTTATCAAGGGCAAATTCACCCTTTATTTTGTAAACATCGCTGTGACATAATCTGTTACTGTACTCTTCAACACCCTGGCTAAGTTTTTCATCTTTTTGTGCTGTATACCAAGATGAAAAAACATCAAGAAGGTGACTGGCAATTCTTGAGAAGCAGAGCTTCTGAAGGCTGCTGACAGGTCTCAGTGGAGGCATCTGTCCTGTCCTGGGGCTGTCCAGTGTCTGAGGAAGAACAGTTATATATTATACTAAAGGTTTTAGTGGAGTCATCTGTCATGTCTTGTCCTGGCACTGTCTAGAGTCTGAGGAAAAAGTTACATATTATACCATGGAAATAAGGAAGGCCTTCCTTAGAAGCTCAGGGCTGTTCGACCAGGCAGCCTAGGGAATGACTACTACTACTACTATTACACCATAGGACTGAGCTACTCGCAGCATTTACCACGTCATATATTACTGTGATTCAAGCAACTTGAGAAGTCATGTCGGAAGTCTCTAGCCCAGCAATACTCTTAAACACTTAATCAGTATATTATGTAGTAACTATTATGTATAAAATACAATGCTTTATATGTATTAAGTTTCTCAAGCACTTAATGCTGCAATTAGCAGCAAAATTAGCAATTGGCAGCAATTTACTCAATCATCTATACTATGTGGTGGGCTGGATATATCAGAGTGAGGGTTGGTGTCCTCTACTTCTCATAGCCAGTTCTGACTTCTACCTTTTTCATCATTTTTATTTCTATCTTTTTTCCTGAGAGCGGTGAAGGCAGTGGGGCCATAATGGTATACCCCATGGTTCCCTAGTGTCTTACTCTCACAGCCCACTGGCAGTGCACAAGTTGGCCTTTCTCTCTGGCGTAAGGATGCAGTGACCCCACCGCCCGCCACTCCAGTGGTGTAGTCAGCCTCTGTAGCAGTTACGGTGATTTCTTGTTACTGCCTTATTGTAGCACGATTAAGGCTGGTGCGGTGTGATTTCGCCAGGTGCAAGTGCTTCAGGGGGACTTTGTTGAGTCTTGCTGAGACACTGTTAGCGCTATACCAACATCGGCAACTGTGATGACATGATGCGGCTGTGTTGCGGCTAGACTTTATTGTACTGTACTACAGTAGAGACTAAAACCATGCTCTCTGTGGATGAAAAGGTCTTTAAACTTGTATGTATGTATATATGCACTATTTCACCGATAGGTACATTGTCGATATCCAAGGTCTACTATGAAGATTGAGAATTGAAGAGTAAAAAAAAATCAAGTAGCCTGCCAGGATTGTAGGTAACTCAGCCAACCATTTAGCCATAGTTCAATCACACCTAATGCCATCTGGATCCCATGGCAGTATAAGTAACAAATTAAGGTACAAACAGAGACATTTTTGAGATTACAGTCTAGGTAATTTTATCACTGCTTGACTAGCAATTCACGTTGTAGGCAAATAAATTGGGATTGTGAGAAATACTTTATCTTTAATAACTCATTCTATGACGATTCTCACATCAATATGTGATCAAAGTAAAAGAGTATAGAGTATAGAGCTAGAGTATACGGATTGTCCTGTATTTTAGACTACAATAAGAAAGAGATAATAAATTACGAAAGACAGAGTCCGTATACATCCGAAAAGACCGCCAAAAGCGGGTGCCATGGATGCTTCCAAGATGGCGCTGCGGTCTTTTGTTGTTGACAGATTCATGCACCATTCATATTAATCAGTCTCTACCCCCCTATACAAGACCCTAGATACCTTAGTACAGTAATATATAGCATTGTCAGCAGCCTACCTACCATAATACACTTGAACAAACCGTTTGGTGAACCTCACATTCATCGTTCTGTTTTACTGTACCGGTATTATCGATCACCGTCGGGGAAATGACAGTTGCCGACTTGCGAGTTTTGTTCAATAAGGAAGTTGGAGCTGTTCACATCGATATTTAGCAGAATTACCAGCTAAAATACAGTCATAATACATATATAAATACATAAAACCAAATTTATCATACTTATTATCCATGAGAAACCCATATTATCATTACATTTCTCTTTAATATCAATGTTCATGGCTCCAACTTCCTTATAGCCTGAAACTTGCAAGTGGTCAGTTAGGCTAGGCTAACTAATTGAAGTATTTTTACCGCTTTGATTATGATTACATAATAAGAGATACAGTACATAGTAAGTTAGGCTAGGCTAACCGATTGAAGGCTATCTCAATTACAAATTGATGATGGTATAAGCATTTAAGAATTCAGGGATCATGACATACACACAAAAACCTGAATCATCCACTATGGCATTAGATTATGAAATAATATCTACAGTTAAAAATATAACTTAACCATGATATATTATATAAATAAATATATTTATGAGGAAATTATCCTTCTCGGGAATTACGGCGTCTGGCAAAAAAAAAAAAAAAAAAAAAAGTATACAGCACAATCATACGGGCAACAGAAGAATCAACACAATACAATAGGTAGTGGGTAAGGTTCTAAGGTTACACCACCAATTGTCCATAAATAACATCAGTTTCACTATATTGTACTGTACTACACTGTACAGTATATGGCTGTATATTATAATAAAGGTAAAACAGAATCAACATTAACCCATGAACTTCTAGAACCTGTGTAAAATATAAGGTTAAGTTGATGGAGGGATAGGGGTACAGTATAAAGAGGAGGAGGAGTGGAGGATGTGGTATGGAGAGATGCCACTACTTTATAATAATACTGTAATAATAATACTGTAATAATAATAATAATAATAATAATAATACTTTCTATCTGTCACACAACTTTGAGACATTTCCAGGCATTGGCACAGTCTTTAATTTTTTGTTTTTTTGGCAGGAATGTAGTGTTCAGGCGTACCGCCCGCCTTGTTTACACTACGAGGAGCGGCGGACGCTTGCGATCATGTTCCCGTCTATTTTGACTGCCATTGGATACAATATGTTGAGATTGGTATCACCATATATATTGCCAGCAGGGAGCAAATAACCAAAAAAATTGCCGTCAAAATAGACGCGAACATAACCGAGGCGATCGACCTATGTAAACATGACGACCGTACGCCCGGACACTATATCCTTCCCTTTATATTTTACATGTTTATGTGCCATGCCTTACGAAAGGAATGTCGCAGTAATTGGGTTAACAATGATGAATATACTTTACCTCATGTAAATACACTACAGAGCTACCAAGTTCATCAGTGTAATAATAATAATAATAATAATAATAATAATGTAATGCTTTATTCCAGACACAGTATAATCTTGTGTAGCAGGTAGACCTGTACATATATCTCAATAATTTGATAATGTTACAATAAATGTTTACATTTTACATTAAAAAATAGTCCACTAATATACTAGGTTAGGTTAGGTTAAGTTTTGGTTAGGTTAGGTTCAAGATATTGTTCAAAATTTCTTAGTAAATAGGCATCTGAAAAACAGTTCTACCGGCTACACAGGATCTTGCCATACTGTAGTATATTCGCTGTAAGTAGGCGAGAAATCATGAACTCTATCCTCTGTAACTCAAAAAGGGATGGAGCAAATTGGCTGTAAATCTCCACATCTATGCCTTGACTGGCTCTTTTCCAATGGTAGAAATATTAGCTCGATTACTCTAGTCGTTCTATATTTACAGACGTTAGAGTTCATGATTTTTCGCCTACTGTACTTACAGCGAATAGGCTATAACTTACCAATGATATGTGTGAGCAAGCCACAGGTCAGTCCACTGGGGTCAATGTAACATCTCTCACCACCAAAGGACTTGTGAGGTTCAGTCACCGTCAATAGTTTGACACTCGGGTACTTCAGGTGCCCACCTGCAAACAAAAAGCGGTAAGAGTTGTGTTATTGGGCGTACCACTACCGAGATACAACATAAATAATCTATAAATACTTAACCTAACTAAAAAACCTAACCAATCCTAGTATTCTTATTACTACATGAATACTAGGTTAGGTTAGATTGTTTGGTTAGGGTAATGTTATAGAGAGGAGTTATGCTGCATGTCGGTAGTGGTACGCCCGATAACACAACTCTTACCCAAAAAGCCTTGAAATCACCAAGAAAACAGTATTTCAGTAATTAACTTTATATCATAATTATTCTTAACCCCATCAGATCATAATTATTCTTAACCCCATCAGTACAATGATACTTTTCTTATTTGCTCTAGCTAACAATAAATTACAGGTCTCCCTCACTATCCGATGCCCCAATTTACGTTATCATTATGGGTTTTTAGGTGTTTGGGTTTGGGTTGGTCCCAGAACGCATCCCCATTTACCCCATTAATTTTAGGGTTCGCTATATGATTTTGCTATTCAAGATCGGGTTTTCAGGAACGTAACCCAATCGTAAAACAAGGGAGACCTGTATTGTTCAATCAAATTAGGAAAGAGGTCTTATTATCAAAGGTTTAAATCCACTTTGAGTAACTGCCAGTCCACTGCATTGTTGATTATTTCTGATGAATGAACAAAATAATATAAAAAAACATATTTACTGAAGAATTTGAGGCATTATAAACAATTTGTATATTTTCTTGAATTATTTTGTTATAGGCTAATTTCAAATATATATATTGTACTGTACTGTACATCTTCTGGGTAGGATGTAGTGAGCGGGCGTACCGCCATCTTTGTTTACATTACAGTACGCGTAGTGGCGTCGGACCTTTCCCATCATGTTCCCGTCTATTTTATTTTAACCTAACCTAACCTAACCTAGTATTCATGTAGTAATGACAGGGGGCAAATAGCAGAAAATATAGCGTCTAAATAGACGGGAACGTAAGTGCGACCGCGGCGATTACGTTATGTAAACAATGACGACCGTACGCCCGAACTCTATATCCATCCCCATCTTCTTTCAGGTTTCAATAAAAAAAAAAAATCTTTGGTATGTAAATCATTGACATTATCAAGTGATTAAGGGTAGAATGTAGAATTCGGGCATACCGCCAGCCTTGTTTACAATACGGGCGGGTGCCCGACCCCGAAAGGGGTTGAAATAGGGGAGCTATCCCCCCGCCAAAGGCGGCTTTCTAGGGCCTTTCCTAGCTGATGCTGAGAGAATTGGGTTCTAGTCATGTGGTGATGGGCTGGTCTATCAGAGTGAGAACTGAGCGATCTCTGCCATACCCATAGCTTACTCTGACTGTTCCTTTAACTTATATATTTTCTAGATCTCAAGTGACGGCGTCTTTTCCATGGATTGACCTCCCAATCTACCAAGATTGGAAGCCAAAGCGTCACATTTTTCCCTTGCCCCTCAACTTTCTCTTCATAATTGCTGAGGGGCACAGGGCCCTGGGTGGGGCTCTGGTTTCCCGGGCGTTTCCGCACCCTCCTCAGCTCCCCGCCATGGAGTGGCTTCGGTCACCCAGGCTTTATTGTGGTCGGCAGGAAGGGTTCTGTGGGGGCGCTCGGTTATGGCCTTGGAATTGCTCGGGGCCTTGGGGCTGTTCGGCCAGGCAGCTTGGGGAACAACAAAAACAATACGCAGAGCCGGGGCAGACGCTTGCCATCATGTTCCCGTCTATTTTGACTACCTTTGAATACAATAATATGTTGAAGGGGGGCTTTGCCCACCCTCACCCCTCCATGACATATTGTCATCATCATATAGGCCTATATTGCCAGCAGGGGGAAAATAACCAAAAAAATACAATTTATGTTGAAGGGGGCTTTGCCCCCCCTCCCATGACATAATGTCATCATCATATATATTGCCAGCAGGGGGCAAATAACCGAAAAAAATCGCCGTCACAATAGACGCGAAGTTAACCGCGGCGATCGCCCTATGTAAACAGGACGACCGTACGCCCAGAATATACATCCATCCCCATGTATCCTATTGAATGCTGTACAGGTCTTTCGCACTATCCGATACCCCGGTTTGTAATGTTTCGCTATACGATATTACGATTGCTCTTCGAAGTCTTCTTTAATACCCAATGTTCACTTTAAAATGGCTGTGGTTCGCGCGACCGATCAGCTAAACGCACCGAAAGTCTACAGGTAATTGCTTGAGTGCAGCGGTACCCAAGCCTCAGCAACCAAGCCATATAATTGAATGCATCAAAAGTCTACAAGTAATTGTTTGAGTGCAGCACTATCGAAGCCTCAGCAACCAAGCCACATATCTCGGCCCAGTGTAAGTGTTCCCTCCGGTACCGTTCAACCTACATCTCCAGTATGAGTGCCCGTGTTGGTGCTATACAAATTAATCTAGGCTATTACATTTGTGACCGGACGTAGGATCGGACGTTGCTGTCTGATCTTATATCAAACAACCTGGCAGTGCAGCAGCTCTTAACAGGGTTGCCTGGAATGCCACCATTTCATGTTTTTTTTATTTGAATTAGGCCTAGCCTAACCTAACCTATCCTAGTATTATGGTTGGGGGCTGTCGCCCTGACACCCCCGCCGTTTGATATCAACTTAGCCTACGTGTTTACACGATGTAGTATGTACGCCCGGTAACAACTCATTCCGAAAAATACCTTAAAACGCACTAGGCTAATTAATGAAGGAATTGATGACAAAATGGATTATATGCTAATACAAAAAAACACATAGGCTAGGCCTAGCCTACATGACCTAAAATGCATAGGCCTAGGCTAGCCTATTGACCCAAAAAAAAAAAAAAAAAAAAAAAAAAAATCTAGCCTAGCCTAGAGGAAAATAATGAAAAAAATAAGGGTAGGGCCTAGGCCTAGTATAACTGTAGCCCAGGAATCCTGTAGGATAATATTCAAGGACACTAGCCTAGTGCCGCCGCGAGTGCGACGTTATGAGAAACAATTTATTAGTGAAAATAGCCTAGGCAGTAGGCACCAATAGCCTAGATTCGCCATATTTTTCTCCATGGCCTAGGTCTAGGCCTATAGTCGGCGGTTAATAGCCTAAAGCTTAGATGGAAAAATGTTATTTTAATACCACAAATTTTCCGAGTGTTTTTTATAAAAGAAATTGTTCATTTGCATCAATATATAGTGTTTGTAATTAATTAGAAATCTCGGGAAAACCTATTTTCCCCATTAGGCCTATTGATCGATGTTGAGACACGCACCCGATAGTGATTTGAAAATACATTAGCCTAACCTAACAACCTTACCTAACCTAACCTAGTATTATGGGTGGGGGCTGCTGCCCCCACACCCCCGCTGGTTGAGTACTAATCCCTTGGTAAAAAAAAAAAAAAAATTTGGCTGTTGATTATACGAAGGTGAAAGAAAGTCGATGAAGTCTACGTGTTTACTCTGCAATCTTCAGCTTTGATTGTACATGATAACTGGAAAGTACCGTATTGACAACCTTGTTACGAAACTTAAATGTTAGTACCATACTTTTATATTAGGGTTTTCCGAGGGTTTAACACATTTTCATATGATCTTTAGAGCTATCGATGACTGGAAGTACCGTATTGACAACCTTGTTACGAAAAAGACATTTTAGTACCATACTTTTTTATTAAGTTTTGCCGAGGGTTAAAACAAATTTTCGTATGATCTTTAGAGCATATAGATTCAATATTTATCTTCAAATATATCAAAAAAATTCGTGGTATTAAAATAACATTGAACCGCTTAGATCATGATGATAAAGATATGCATATTACCTTCAGCCCTCGGTTTACACTTGTGACTTGTCGGGTCTGACCGTCAGGTGAAGGAAGATATCGAGGATTTTAAACCTTCATCAATGTGCTCCCTTCTACTTCTATTGAACCAATGAACATTGAAGGCAATGATTCAAAAAAATGCATTCAATGAAGTTGCCCAGCGGCAGACCACCTGTAGTAGTCTTCAATCTTCTGGGCTGGTCTCTATATCGGCGCTGGGCCGCTGGCTTAGAGTATATTAGTAAAAGGGAAAGTTAGAGTGGAAGCATATTCTTAGGGACAATTTGCAGGGCCCTACCTACCCCCATCCCCCTACTAATAATTATCTATATCCTCCTCTCTGATCCTTTACCCCCTGTCAATTATTGTCCACTCCCCTTAACTTTTTCATTTGTTAAATTAGATTAGCATACCCATTATCCCCCTTCCCCCTTCTTTAGCCTCACTCTATTTCAGTCTTTATTTTTGTTTAGGCCTATTGTCTATCCATATCTTGTAAACCCCACGGCTTGAATTTACCGGGTCCACAATAGAGCAGTAGCCTATAATATACTGTAAGCCCTATATGTCCATTTGTTACTCGTTAGGATTTAGGATTAAGGGAAGAGGATGTGTAGATGACTAGATGATAGATCAGATTTTTGCCTTGGAATGTCAATCTATCTATCTATATACTCAGGCCCAATCCTTTTTTTTTTTTTTTTTTTTTTTTTTTTTTTTTTTTTTGTGGAGAATTATCTGGAGAAGGGACAAAAGTTGTAGGCCTATGCTGCCTTTATGGACTTGGAAAAGGCCGCTATGACAAGAGTTGATAGAGAAGGTATGTGGAAAGTACTGAAAATATACGGAGTAGATGGCAATAAGTAGCTGAAAGCAGTGAAGAGCATATTATGTATGAGGGTGCATAGGCGTCAGTAGCCTGCCTGCAGATGAATAGAGCGAGTTCTTTGATCTGAATGTTTGGTTAAAACAAGGGTGTATGATTTCCCCCTGGTTGTTCAATATATATATGGATGGAGTCATGAAATCATTAAATACAAGGAAGAACAGTGGATGTTGGTGTACCGCTGATAAAGGAAGGAAACGAGTGGAAGCTAGTGCCTGTAGGCCTACTGCTGTTTGCTGATGATAGGCCTACAGTTCTGATGAGCGATAGTGAATGGGAGCTGCATGTCTGGTAAATATGTTTGGAACAGTGTGTGAAAAAACGGAATCTGAAGCTAAATGAGGGGAAGAGTAAGCTAGGTTATGGTGCTTGAAAAGGGTGCAGTCACAAAGTGTGAGGTGAGGTTGAACGGTCAGGCTATGGAGATATGTCAGCTCATTTAAATATTTGGGCAGTGTATTGAGTAAAGATGGGCTGGAAGTGCAGTTGAGAAGGTCGTTAATGAATAATAGGAAAAGTCGAATTGGAGATAGGACAGAACCCTGAGGAACACCGAATTTGATAGGTTGAGGAAGTGATCGGTGGCCGTCCACAACCGCAGCTATGGAACGGCCAGAAAGGAAATTAAGAGACAAAGGCACAGATAAAGGGATAGAAACCGAAGGAGGGTAGTTTGGAAATGAAGGATTTGTGCCAGACTCTATTGAAGGCCTTCCATATGTCTAATGCAACAGAAAAAGTCTTACTGAAGCCCCAAATGGAGGAAGACCAAGAGTTAGTATGATAAGAAAGAAGATCACCAGGAGAGCGGCCCTTAAGGAAGCCATACTGGCGGTCTGAGAGTAGGTTATGAGAAGATAAATGCTTAAGAAATTTTGAGGTAAGAATAGTTTCAAAAACTTTAGAGATGCAAGAAATGAGAGCAATTGGACGATAGTTTGAGGGTTGAAAGCGGTCACCTACTCACCTTTCTTTGGGACAGGACGTTGAATGAGAGCGAACTTCCAGCAAGAAAGAAAGACGTTAGAGGAGAGACAGAGATAGAAGAGTTAGCGTAGGCAGAGAGTCAGCACGGAAGCACAGTTTTTTAGTACAGCATCCGGTCCGTATGCGGCATGCGGCATGGAAAGTACATCCTTAGAAGAGATTATGTTGTTAGGCATAAATAGGAGAGAGTGGGGTGGAGAGAGAGGAATGGCATAGGTGCCTAATTCCGTACCCTTTCAGAGCGCCTTAACTGAGGAATTAATTGAACTGGTGAGTCTCTTGCTGGGTGAACAAGTGGTGACGGTCTGGTAAGCCTCCCCTCCTCCCGTTGGTGTAAGGGCATTTGTTTAGATTCCTCTTCTTGATGTAGACTACCAATACTGGAGCTGGGTTGTAACTTAACTTAAGTTGTGTTCCCCACTTGTTTAGTAATGCAGGATAGGGCTCTTCAACTTCTGCAGACTGTGATGGCTTCATATTGTCATAGAGATCACACTTTCTTGACATTCGGAGATGATCTGCATGGCATCTAATGCTGCGTCCATCCTTCAGTTTCATTATGTAGGCTCTTCCAACTTCCTTATAGAACGAAACTCGCAAGTGGTCAATTGCTTTCAAAATTGACCAAATGAGGGTTACATATAAATATACTCACCACCACTCTAATGATTACAACCCTTGAGGGGAGATATCCACTTGAGGGAGTTTTTTCTGGACTCCTTTCTCCCTCATGTTTAGCCCCATTGCTTTTCTAATTTTAAGACGTTCTTCCCATTATTTTGATGATTTTAAGAACTTTCAACCCATGTCTGTCAATTTTAAGACCTTTCGTGCAATTTAGGTGTCGATTTTATCCTGGCGAGCGATAGCGAGCCTGTAATTTAAGAGGAACCGGCTTTCAGCCGAGACATTTTTCTACCGAAAAATGTAAAAATTTATCTTGAAAGGGGCTGAAGGGGGTGTAATCTTAAGCTTGATGGATATCTAGAGACCAAACTAAAAACCTCCCCTTAAGCCGGTGTCACACAAGCGCTTTTTCCGGCAATTGTCGATGAGCAAGCTTTTCTCGTAATATTTTGAGGCTCTTTCACATTGGAATCAGAAACTATAGACTGGAGGCAGATCATGTTAGGTGGCTGATGTTTGTATGCAACTTAAGGGGAGGCAGATCGTTTTTCTGGACCCCCTTCTCCCTAATGTTTAGCCCCACTATTTTTGAGATTATATATAAGACCTTCGGCCCATTAGTCCGGCGATTTTAACACCTTTCGCCCCATTTTGTTGTCAATTTTAAGACCTTTCGTGCCATATAGGTGTTGATTATTTCCTGGCGAGCGATAGCGAGCCTGCAATTTTAAGAGGAATCGGCCTTCGGCCGGGACATTTTTCTACCTAAAAATGTACAAATTTATCTTGAAGGGGGGTCTAGGGGGTGTTTTTCTAAGCTTGATGGAGGTCTAGGGAGGAAACTAAAAAAATATATGAATAAATTAATTAATAGACCAAACAAACGGCCAGTCTTCCCCTAAATTTTGAAGACACCAGACCACAATTGGCCGTTAAAATAGACGGAAAAAGAGCTCGTGTGACACCGTAACTAAATGCATATCTGTCTCCTCCCTTTACAAAACTACATAGCACATTTTTTTTTTTTTTTACCCGCTAAATATATAGGTATAAGTAAAACAAACATTGATGCTCAGTAGTTTATTCCAGGTTGATTAATTAATGTGTATATATATATATATATATATAGGCTATATATATATAGTATATATATACAGTATATATTATACTGTATATATATTTTTTTTTTTTTTTTTTCCCAAGATTTATTCGGACATGGTTATGTGCCCACAACTCAAAAAAAAAAAAAAAAAAAAAAATCGATATGTTACTGCTACCCTACGTTCAATATGTTACTGCTACCCTACGTTCAATATGTTACTGCTACCCTACGTTAATATGTTACTGCTACCCTACGTTCAATATGTTACTGCTACCCTACGTTCAATATGTTACTGCTACCCTACGTTCAATATGTTACTGCTACCCTACGTTCAATATGTTACTGCTACCCTACGTTCAATATGTTACTGCTACCCTACGTTAATATGTTACTGCTACCCTACGTTAATATGTTACTGCTACCCTACGTTCAATATGTTACTGCTACCCTACGTTAATATGTTACTGCTACCCTACGTTAATATGTTACTGCTACCCTACGTTAATATGTTACTGCTACCCTACGTTCAATATGTTACTGCTACCCTACGTTCAATATGTTACTGCTACCCTACGTTAAATATGTTACTGCTACCCTACGTTCAATATGTTACTGCTACCCTACGTTCAATATGTTACTGCTACCCTACGTTCAATATGTTACTGCTACCCTACGTTCAATATGTTACTGCTACCCTACGTTAAATATGTTACTGCTACCCTACGTTCAATATGTTACTGCTACCCTACGTTAAATATGTTACTGCTACCCTACGTTAATATGTTACTGCTACCCTACGTCAATATGTTACTGCTACCCTACGTCAATATGTTACTGCTACCCTATGTTCAATATGTTACTGCTACCCTACGTTAATATGTTACTGCTACCCTACGTTAATATGTTACTGCTACCCTACGTTAATATGTTACTGCTACCCTACGTTAATATGTTACTGCTACCCTACGTTAATATGTTACTGCTACCCTACGTTAATATGTTACTGCTACCCTACGTTAATATGTTACTGCTACCCTACGTTAATATGTTACTGCTACCCTACGTTAATATGTTACTGCTACCCTACGTTCGGGAACTGCTGGTACGCCGGTTGACTTTGAACGTTGTTCCTTGATGCGAATATTTGAGTGAGTAGGTCCATGATTGTGAATCGGTTCTTTCCTTTACTTTTGGATTTTCTTCTTTTATATTTCCTTGGTGTCCGCAGTCTGTAAAGAGTGACAATAATTAAGTAATCTAATTTATATATTTAATTTATATATTTAATTTATATATTTAATTTATATATTTAATTTATATATTTAATTTATATATTTAATTTATATATTTAATTTATATATTTAATTTATATATTTAATTTATATATTTAATTTATATATTTAATTTATATATTTAATTTATATATTTAATTTATATATTTAATTTATATATTTAATTTATATATTTAATTTATATATTTAATTCCCAACACCAAACACCACACAATAAAATTAACCCGTACAGTACCAGTGACGTCTTTTTCATCGCATTCTGGCAACTATTGGACGATTTTATTCAGCTTAGGAAGGACCTCTAGCAATAATAAGGCTTCAAACTATCTCAACCAACCTTTTTAACTACCACAGATCCTTCTCAAGCTGCATAATATCGTCTAAATAGAGCTAGAATAGAATATATCGCACGTCGCTGGTACTGGAAGGGTTAATGAAAGTATGTGATCCTACCGGGATTTGAACCTGGGCTACCACATACAGATCTTAAACACTCTAACCATTACACCATACAAATCATACAAAGTTATTGAAAAGATTTACGCTTGTTCATAATACGCCACTCATTGGTAGAACATTATTATTATTACTATTATGAACGTCAATAAAAGTAAAATAAAGGTGTGTAATAGGGGTACGATCGTAGGGTAAATCTAGATGTGAGGCTGGATGGGGAAATATTGGAACAAGTAGAGTGTTTTAAATATCTAGGAGGAACGATAAGCAGGAGTGGAGGTATGGAAATGGAGGTAAAACAGAGAGTGTGTGAAGGCAGGAAGGTTTTCGGAGCAATGGGAAGTATGTGGAAGACGAGAAATCTTGGAATGAAATTAAAACTGTAAGAAGTGCAATGTATCAAGGAATTGTGCTCTGAAGGAAAAGGAGAGAAGAAAGCTGGATGTGATGGAGATGAGCTGCTTGAGGAGTATGTGTGGAGTTACTCGTAGAGACAGATTGAGGAATGAAGAGATACGTAGAAGAGTGGGACAGCAGGAACATTTGTCGGCCAGAGTGGACAGAAGGGTGCTGAGCTGGTATGGTCATGTTGAACGAATGGAAGATGAAAGGCTTCCAAAGAGATTATGTGAATCAGATACAAGGGGAGATAGAAGGGCAGGAAGACCCCCATTGAGATGGAGAGACTGTGTAAGACAAGCTTTTGATGATAGAGGAATGACTATAGATCAGGCAAGGGAAGTGGTAATAAACAGGAATTAATGGAGAATGCTTGTGAATAGATGAGTGAACACGTGGTCATTTGGGGGAAGGGGTCGGGTGCAAGTTGGACTAGATAATAGTCCACCAGGCGTCTGGCCCGGGGAGACGGTTTATATGAAGGGTGCGCCTGGAAGTGTGGTGGGCGGGCTTGTGGTGGTAGGGCTTTGCTGCATGTCTGCCTGCTGAGACCGGAACCTCTCCGGGTGGTTGGGGGAGTGCTGGAGGGACCTTGGTGACCCTGGTCTCTGGGTCTTCTCCTGGATGACCTAGATGTGTGTGATTTTGTATTTTGTTTTTGTGTGTGAATTGTTTTCTGTTGTGTTGTCCCTATTCTGGCTCTGTCTTGAGTCGCCCCCCCCCCCCCTCCAAAAAAAAAAAAGGAGAGAAAAGGGGAAGGAAAACAATGAGAAAAGTGGGGATTGGGCCTGAGTAGGCCTATATAGAATAGAATAGATATAATTAAGGCTATACATATATATACTGTATATATATATATATATATATATATATATATATATATATATATATATATATATATATATATATATATATATATATATATATATACCGGTATATATATACTGTATATATATATATATATTAGGTGTGAACATACTGTGGCAGTGGTTGAGGTTCATCATTGTCATCCAGTGTGGACAAATCAGGTTCACCATCTGCTAAATCAATGTCTGTGTCAGAGTCACTCAGCGGGGAGACAGCTGAACCTGGAATGCATTAAGGGGAGATGGTTCACTTTTTGGTAGATTTTTTTCATTTATTTATAATATTTTTTAGTTTCCTCCCTAGACCTCCTTCAAATTAAAAAAAAACATCCATTATAGATCCCCCTTCTAGATTAATTTGTACATTTTTCGGTAGAAAAATTTCTCGGCTGAAGGCCGATTCTTCCAACATTACAGGCTCACTATCGTTCGCCAGGGGAAAAATCGACACCTAAATAGCACGAAAGGTCTAAATATTGACGAAGAAATAGGGCAAAAGGTATTAAAATCGCCAAACTAATGGGCCGAACGTCATAAAATCTGAAAACTATTGGGGGTAAGCATGAGGAAGAAGGATGACCAGAAAAACAGCCCATGTCCCCTTAAACAATATTAGGTTTCTTTCACTATGCTTGAAACTTAAATAATTATGATACATTTTATCAGTTTATTAGCAAGATTCCGACCAGGTACTAATTGTCTTTTGGCCATGTTAACTTCTCTGTATGAGTGTGCAGTCCTTAATGAGCTGGGAAACTAAAAGTAGAACAGATACATGTGCTACAGTGTACAAGGTTTATTTAACATAAGTGTTGAAATGGTGGTTACAATATACATATATAAATAGTAAAAAGCTGCAAAAATAGTAAAATCAATGTTAGTGGTTACATAGGGTAATGAATGCAAGCACTCTAAATATATACATTAACTCAATGACTGCGGGCTGTTATATAAAAAATACAGACATCACTACGGCACTTGTCATATGACAATTGCCGAATATCGGCCTAGTACAAGGCATGGGACGCAAGCGAGTGAATCAAAGCAGCGTGGGTCTGCCCCATCCACCGCCAGACGTGTCTGGGCGAAGACTAACGTACCTGGGAGACATCTCCAGCTCCCTTATAGACTTGGGAATAGCAAAAACCGCTGAAAATCGCTATTTGTATTGATTTAGCACCTCCTTTGCATTATTGTTGCATGGCAACCAGGGGCCGTACAGACATAATTCATGTGTCTTTGGAAAGATCTATTCCTCTACTTTAAGGGATATATCATTGGTATACGTTCTAGTCTTATTTATATATGAAAATGTGCAGGGAATGAAGGTAACTTTTACTCCAAAACCCCCATATGGCACAGTGGTGATCAAGCAATTGTCATAATGACAAGTGCCGCAGTGATTGCGTTAAGACAGAAGGTTCAAGTACAATACTCAAGTTACAACTGATGAGTAGACCGCGAGAGTAGTATGTGTGATATTCAAGCGTAAATCAGGGCCGAGTATGAATATTCCCAGTAAAGTTATGTCCTTACTGGGAATAGGAGCAATTCTGGCTTAAGTGCAAGGTGACAAAGAATATTATATCATTGCCTTTGCTAGCCACACCTTAACCTCATCAAAATAAATTACTCAGCAGTTTCATCCAGACTTTACAGCATTTTCAAATCATATATAATGGGTTCCAAACTCACAGTAATGATCACAGTATAAAGGTTGTTGGGTATAATTGGGAAAGGCGACGACGGACGTCATAATATGTTACTCACCATTAGCCCCGAAGGATCCCGGCTCCAACACCATCACCACCACCAGGATCACCACTAACAACACCGAACAGAGCTTCATCTTCAGCAGCAGCACGTACCCAACCGGCCTGAGATGTGCTGTGGTCTGGAAGGCGTCTGGAGGGCCACTGAGGAGCACCACCCATCTACACCAGTATATATATAGTCACACAGCAGCGGCCATACAAATACCCACCAATATATATCTGGGATGCTATTGTGGAAGTTCAGTCAAGTAATAGTTGATATAGCATTGTTTACATTATTTAAGTTTTAGCGTAATTATCACCATCATAATAGTGATTATAAATGTTTAATTCAACAGAAAGGGGACAAAACTCACTAAATGTCGGCACCTTCACCATCTAAGTTTGCCGAATATTTTTTGGGGGGGAATCCAGTTCCTGTAATCCTGATTACTCCAACCAATCACATCCTGAGGATGGGGCCAGCTAGGTTGCCATAAGGGATAATTATTTTAGTATACATTAACGCTACATATATTTCGCTCAGAATTAATTGAGGACTAATTCAGTATTTGTGAACACATTGCTTTAATTACTAGCCTACTGGCTACCAGTAGACGATTTCATTTAGTTTAGACAGGAATTTTGGAAGTCAGAGGGTTCATTGAGATAAATATATGTTACATCTGATTATTAGAGATTCTTCGAAGGCTGAGTAAAATCGTCTACTGTTAACCTGAATATAGTGGAAAAAGTGTCCTAATACTGGAAATGTTAATCCACTATAACTTTAATTTCGTAAATAATGTTGAAGACTTTATTTTGTCAATACTAAAACAGGGAAAATAAGTTGGATCGAATTCAGAATATGAACAGTCACTATGTAGATGGTTCTATTTCAATTCGTTGTGACAGTTATTTGTGATGCTTATGGTGAAAACTGGCAATGTAGGCTCACTAAACGTTAAGAACAGGGTATGCAATATACATGCTCAAACTAGAGACAAGGCAAATCATATATCAAAACAGGCAAATAGGCATTAGTGATGCACATATAATAGTTGTCTGTGATCAAAATATCCTTATCCCGGTTTTCTATGTTAAACTGATGGGGAAGACTATAGTAATTTCAAGCGACTCTTGATAGATGTAAAAGCTCATGGTATACGTCATGGGTGTGCACTGTGCACTCTATTGGATGAAACCAGGGACGTAATTTTTTTTTGGGGGGGGGGGGGAGGAGGAGCCTCATGTTTAGCCCCATTTGTTTTGAGATTTTAAGACTTTCGCCCTATTAGTTTTTCGATTTTAACACCTTTCACCCAATTCCGTTGACAAGTTTAAGACCTTTCGTACCATTTAGGTGTCGATGTTTTCCTGGCGAGCGATAACGAGCCTGTAATTTTAGAGAAACCGGCCTTTGGCCGGGAAATTTTTCTACCGAAAAATGTTAAAATTTATCTAGGGTATGTTTTTCTAAGTTTGAGGGATGTCTAGCGAGGAAACTAAAAAGCAGTCAGTGTCCCCTTAATCAAATATCAACTGGTGTAGCCTACGTATTACAGTTTATCTTTGCCATTAACCATATCGATACTAAGAACATTAATTACTTTCTCAGTATAAAATATTCCATTGTTCTCCCAGTACAGCATCTTTTTGAGTTTCTTCGCTAGGCTTCAATCAACCTTAAAACAGGACCCCTTAGAACCCCCTCCCTTTCAAGATGAATTTGTACATTTTTCGGCCGGTTCCTTCTAAAATTACAGGCTCGCTATCGCTCGCCAGGAAAAAATCGACACCTAACTGACAAAGAAATGGGGTGAAAGGTCTTAAAAATGACAAACTAATGGAACGAACATCTTAAAATCTCAAAACCAATATTTCTTTTATCTTTCGCTCCATTTCGTTGTCAATTTTAAGACATTTCGTGCCATTTAGGTGTCTATTATTTCCTGGCGAGCATTAGCGAGCCTGAAATTTCAAGAGGAAGCGGCCTTCTGCCGGGACATTTTTCTACCGAAAAGTGTACAAATTTATCTTGAAAGGGGGTCTAGGGGGTGGTTTTCTAAGCTTGATGGAGGTCTAGAGAGAAAACTAAGAAATAAAGGAATACATGAATTAAGGGGAGGTTTCTAGTTTGTTTCCTACTTCTCCAGCAATCTTAAAATGTCACCCCCTTGACCCCCTTTCAAGATAAATTTGTACATTTTTCGGTAGAAAAATTTCCCGGCCGAAGGCCGGTTACTCTTAAATTACAGGCTCGCTATCGCTCGCCAGAATAAAATCGACACCTAAATGGCACAAAAGGTCTTAAAATTGACAGAATGGCACGGAAATTCTTAAAATCACCAAACTAATGGGGCAAACGTCTTAAAATCTCAAAAGCAATGGGGCTAACCATGAGGGAGAAAGGGGTCAAGAAAAAAGTCCCTCAAGTGGAAATCTCCCCTAGACCAAAAAAAAAAATATATATAAGTCCTTTCGGGACTTCGGTGAGACTTTCTATTGCACTAGACATATCGAAAGCCTTCGATAGAGTCTGGCATAAATCTTTAATTTCTAAACTACCCTCCTTCGGTTTCTATCCCTCCATCTGTGCCTTTGTCTCTAATTTCCTTTCCGGCCGTTCCATAGCCGCGGTTGTGAACGGCCATAGTTCACTTCCTCACCCTATAAACTCCGGTGTTCCTCAGGGCTCTGTCCTATCTCCTATTCTCTTTCTAATTTTTATAAATGATCTCCTTAACTGTACCTTAATTCCCATCCATTCATACGCAGACGACTCAACCTTACACTACTCCATTAGTTTTTCAGAACGCCCCAGCCAGCAATTCCTCAACGATAAACGTAATGAAGCCATAGAACTCTTAAATTCTGATCTAAATACTATTTCCAATTGGGGCAGAGAAAACCTCGTTAACTTTAATGCCTCCAAAACCCAATTTCTCCATCTATCTACCCGTCAGGATCTCCCAGCGGACTATCCCTTATTCTTCAACAATACAAAAATCAACCCTTCATCTTCTCTCAATATTCTTGGTGTCTCTTTTTCTTCTGCTCTCATTTGGAAGGACCATATTACCAGTCTTGCTAAGGCAGCCTCCCAGAAGCTGGGTGTGCTCAACCACCTTAGGGGGTTCTTTTCCCCAGCACAGCTTCTTGCTCTGTACAGGGGCATAGTGCGCCCTTGTATTGAGTATTGTTCACATGTGGGGGGAGGTTCCTCTCACACCGCTCTCCTAGACAAAGTTGAAAGGAAGGCCTTTCGTATCATTAACTCCCGTCCACTCACCAACTCTCTGCAATCTCTCTCTCTCCGCCGCAATGTTGCATATCTCTCGCTATTCTATCGCTACTATAATAATCAGTGTTCCTCAGAGCTATCCCAGTGCATACCACCTCCTTTACGTAGGGCACGTGGTAACCGTCTTGCAACTCAATCCCACCCCTACTCTGTGCAACTCTCCAACCCAAGAGTGAAACATTACTCTCAAACTTTCTTCTACTCAACAGCTGAGCTCTGGAATTCTCTCCCAGAATCAGTCTTTCCCTCTTCCTATGACTTAAATTGCTTCAAACTCCGTGTGTCCAGGCATTTTGGCTCGAACGTCCCTTGATTTTGGCCCTGTCACTCTTTCAACTATGGGGGAGGCACTCGCTATAGGCAGTAATGCCTTTTGCCTCCCTCAATCACATAGAAAAAAAAAAAAAAAAAAAAAAAAATAGATAAAAAAAAAAAAAAAAAAAAACGGTCCGTCTCCCCTTAATCAGAGCAGTACGAAGAACTTAACTTTCCATTGTTCTCACAGTACTGCACGTTTGTCCTGTTCCCACGCTATTTTTACACACTATAATATCATTCATGGAAGTCAAAATCATATATTGATAACTGAGTGAGAGGAACCTTAAGCCGGTATCACACGAGCACTTTTTCCCTCAACATTTATTCTTAACACTGGGCTGGCAGCTTATGAGTTTAACATTTATATAATTTATTTCACTTAAATTCATTTATCATCAGTCTAGTCTCCGATACCAGTGTAAAATATTCCAGAAATGTTGTCAGAAAAATGTTGATCATGGAATGTTGACTATAAAAGCTCTCATGTGATACCGATTAAGCCAAATCTCAGAAAATTCCAGATTTATCTTTTACGTAGAAGTTAATAGATATATATTTGAATATAGCGTATGTATGTATGCATGTATGTATGTATGTGTGTATGTATGTATGTATGTATGTACAGTATGTGTATATGTATGTATGTATGTATGTACAGTATGTGTGTATGTATGTATGTATGTATGCATTTTGGCTCGAACGTCCCTTGATTTTGGCCCTGTCACTCTTTCAACTATGGGGGAGGCACTCGCTATAGGCAGTTATGCCTTTTGCCTCCCTCAATCACATAGAAAAAAAAAAATAAAAAGTATGTGTGTATGTATGTATGTATGTGTGCGTGTATGTATGTATGTATGTGTGTATGTATGTATGTGTATGTATGTACTCAGGCACATACCTCACAGCTAGGTATGGCCGACTCGAGACAGAGCCCGAACAGAAACAACAAAACGGGGGGAAAAATGCAAAGAATATATAAACATATTACACATGATAAACACAAAAACACTTACTTAACACCATCACACATTGACTGAAGGGGAGGCAGACCGTTTTTCTGGACCCCCTTCTCCTTAATGTTTAGCCCCACTAGTTTTGAGATTATAAGACGTTCGGCCAATTAGTTTGACAATTTTAAGAACTTTTGTCCCATTTCTGTCAATTTTAAGACCTTTCATGCCATTCAGGTGTCAATTTTTTTTGCTCTGTGCTGTATTAATGTCTGTCAGATGTTGAATAGGCGGGGTAAGTGTAGGAACATGTTTGTATATTTCTCTCGATATGAGGAAATGAAGCTTGGATATTGCTGATACCAATTATTGATCAAAACATACTTGTTGGCGAGACATCACTTATTAGCGCGACTGTACCTTAGGTTGTGTTCGCCACTCTCCTAGCAGCACCGAGGAGCGTTTCGCCCCTCGTTCACCATCATACATTGACTTAAATAATAGAGTGTCAGTTTACGTTTTGTTTTTTATGTTTATGGAGGAGACAATCATGACCTCTATCCTCTGTAACTCAAAAAGGGCTAGAGCAAATTGGCTGTAAATTTCGATGTCTATTCCTTTGACTGACTCTTCCCAAATAAGTAACTCACCGTTTTTTAATACAAACCCCGATGCAATTGGATATTGAAACTATTACTACCACCACCACCACCACCACTACTACTACTACTACTGCTACTATACAGGAATTGCAATTGGATATTGAAACAATTACTACCACCACCACCACCACCACCACTACTACTACTACTACTACTACTACTACTGCTACTATACAGGAATTGCAATTGGATATTGAAACAATTACTACCACCACCACCACCACTACTACTACTACTACTACTACTACTACTACTACTACTACTATACAGGAATTGCAATTGGATATTGAAACTATTACCACCACTACTACTACTACTACTACCACTCAGCCTGTGCATCCCCTCTTTGGACCCTAAACCAGGTCAGAACAGTCATCAAAGCGTCCGACTTGGTAGTCATTCAGCTACTTACTATTCCGGGGTCAGCACTCAGACTCATCATCGTGGATTACTACTACTACATTGATTTTTATTTAATATTGTTCATACATTTTATTTTACAAGTATCAGATATTACTATTCAACACCATGCAACTTCAATCCAGTCTCCATCCTATGCGACCCTCTGCCACTGCTGCCTCGTAGTCCACTTCTGCCACCGTCGCTGGTTGTGGTGCAGACAGTCTTGTTCCCCGCAGGCATAGTAGTGCTGATCTGAGCAACGAGAAAGATAGACGGCACCTCATCCAGGCTACAACGTGGCTCTTGGGCTGTTTCTTCTTCTCTGCGATGATCTCTGCAAGCCTTGAATAGAAGCACTGGGCCCTAGGTCCCATTCCTCCAGATGTGGTGAAGACTAGTGGGGTAAAGCTGCCATGTTCGATATTTAAGATCCTTTCCCCATATGCCCTGACCTTCTCTTGTTCATTCCTCTTGTGTGCAGCCTCCAGAGACAGCCCGCTGTAGCTATGGGCCATTGGGTCGAATATTCTTACGTCAAAGAATGCTCGCTGTGCTCTTGTCCAAAAACTTCTTGCACTAACGTCCACTCGTGTTTCGTTGGATGTGTTGGCCGTCCTGTGCTGCAAGATCTCTCCCTCCAAGGGAATGAGTGATGGTTCGGGCACCACATCTCGACACACCTCCCTGAGCATGTTCGCCGTTACATCTCTTACTTCATCGTGCCTGATGCTGATGAATCCTCCCTTCTTACATATCATGCTGTGGTCTGCATCGTTGTTGATTCCATAAACGCATCGATCGGGCAGTCCTTCAATCGGCCAATCATACCTCAGTGCAATAGCATCATTAAATTCTTGTTTGTTTAGATATAACTACTACTACTACTACTACTACTACTACTGCTACTATACAGGAATTGCAATTGGATATTGAAACTATTACCACCACTACTACTACTACAACTACTACTACTACTACTACTACTATACAGGAATTGAAATTGGAAATTGAAACTATTACTACCACCACCACCACTATTGCTACCACTACTACTACCACCACCACCACCACCAGTACTACTACCACCACCACCACCACTACCACTACCACAACCACCACCACCACCACTACAACTACCACAACCACCACCACCACTACTACCACTACAACTACCACAACCACCACCACCACTACTACCACTACAACTACCACAACCACCACCACCACTACTACCACTACAACTACCACCACCACCACCACCACTACTACTACCACTACAACTACCACAACCACCACCACCACTACTACCACTACTACAACTACTACTACTACTACTAATACTACTACACCAGGTAAATATAAGGATCAGGATGGTGATTATTTGTTATATTTCAATTTATAATCCATATTCATCCTAAATTATTATCAAAGTCTCACTGGATTTCGTGGTGTTCAGATAGTTAGCTTACTTGATTTATATTTGCATATCAAAATCAAGTGTTCATATTTTGCAAGTGAAATTGGTATTAATATCATTATTAAGGGGAGACTGACCGTTTGTTTGGTCTATTAATTAATGTATTCATATATTTTTTTAGTTTCCTCCCTAGACCTCCATCAAGCTTAGAAAAACACCCCGGCCGAAAGACGATTTCTCTTAAAATTTCAGGCTCGCTCTCGCTTGCCAGGAATAAATCGACACCTAAATGGCACGAAAGATCTTAAAATTGATAACGAAATTGGGCGAAAGGTATAAAAATCGCCAAACTAAGGGGTCGAATGTCTTATCATCTCAAAACAAATGGAGCTTAACACGAGAGAGAAAGGGGACCAGACAACCGCGCCATCTCCCCTTAACTCCTTCTGTACCGGCAACGTCTTTTAATTTGATTCTAGCTATATTTAGACAATTGTGTACAGCTTAGGAAGGATCTATGGCAGTGAAAAGGGTTAAGCGAGATAGTTCGAAGCCTGTTAGTTGCTAGAAGCCCTTTTTGAACTGCACAAAAGCGTCTAATAGTAGCAAGAATATAATTAAAGAGACGTCGCTGGTAGTCAAATGGTTAAAGTGAGTATTCCATGTTTCAGCACCCTGTATGACGGCGAGCTTCTTGCTGAATGATGATTGTACCATCACCGTAACCTGCCCGGATGGTTCAATGCAGCTATATCGAGGTACAGACAATTTACAGCCAATTTGCTCTAGCCCTTTTTGAGTTACAGAGGATAGTGGTCATGATTTCTTGCCTACTTACAGCGAATAGACAAAAAATAAAATTAACTATAGATATATATATATATATATATAATATATATATATATATACCGGTATATTATATATGCTGTATATATACTGTATATACAGTATATATGTATACCACCTCCTCTACGTAGGGTACGTAGTACCCGCCTTGCAACACAATCCCACCCCTACTCTGTGCAACTCTCCAACCCAAGAGTGAAACACTATTCTCAGACTTTCTTCTATTCAACTGCTGAGCTCCTGAACTCTCCCAGAATCAGTCTTTCCCTCTTCCTATGACTTAAATTGCTTCAAACTCCGTGTGTCCAGGCATTTTAGCTCGAACGTCCCTTGATTTCAGCCCTGTCACTCTTTCAAATCTGGGGGAGGCACTCGCTGCAGGCAGTTCTGCCTTTTGTCTCCCTCATTCACAGAGAAAAAAAACATTTATATATATATATGTATATATATATATATATATACCGGTATATATATATATATATATATATATATATATATATATGGACAGCCAAATAGTTACGTTGATCTACAAAATATTTTATTGATACGCTGTTTTTTTGTTTTTTGTTTTTTTTCTTTTTTTCTATGTGATTGAGGGAGGCAAAAGGCATAACTGCCTATAGCGAGTGCCTCCCTCATAGTTGAAAGAGTGACAGGGCCAAAATCAAGGGACGTTCGAGCCAAAATAGAAGTCTAGAATATGTACAGGAACAGAAGGTACTCTCAAGTGTTGCAATCACCATTTTGTTTTATATTTCTCTCCTTTTCTCTCTTTCCCTGGCTTGTATTCATTCGGCCCCATTCAGCCAACTGTTTTAAGACGTTTATCCCCATCCAGCTGTCGAGCGATAGCGAACCAGCATTGTATGGAGAAATTTGGCTTCGCCGGAGACATTTTTCTATCGAAAAATGTACAAATTTAGCTTGCTGTCAAAACAAAACTATATAGATGTTGGCTCGCTACCGCTCGCCAGGAAAATATTGACACCTGGATGGGGTAAACGCCTTAAAACAGTAGGCTGAATGGGGCCAAATGGATAAAAGCCAAAGAGAGAGGGAGAGAAAGAGAAAAAAAGTAAGGTGGGCTCCCTTACGAATTATTCACCCAAACATATGTCCTACTCTTTTCAGGTAACGCTAGGCTTCCTTCCGTGCCTTTCTCAGACCTGGTGGCCAAGTCTTGCTTCCACTTAGAGATGGTGGGGTATAGCTTCGATGGAGGCCGAAAATTTTGCCACAGTTTAGAAGGCGATCTGTATGTCTCCATAGATGACAATGTTCCTGAAACTACTGCCTACCTCAAGACCCTCGAGGAAACCTTCAAATGTAAGTCACCAGCTTTTTTCTAATCTTTCTCTCCTTTTCTCTCTTTCCCTGGCTTGTATCCATTCAGCCCCATTCAGCCAACTGTCTAAATAACCTTCAAATGTAAGTCACCGGCTTTTTCTAATCATTCTCTCCTTTTCTCTCTTTCCCTGGCTTGTATCCATTCGGCCCCATTCAGGCAACTGTCTAAATATAGCTAGAATAAAATATAACACACGTCGCTGGTACTCAAAGGGGTCACCAGCTTTTTGTGTTGTCTTTCTCTCCTTTTCTCTCTTTCCCTGGCTTGTATCCATTCGGCCTCATTCAGCCAACTGTCTAAATATAGCTAAAATAAAATATAACACACGTCGCTGGTACTCAAAGAGTTAAGGGGAGGCAGACCGTTTTTCTGGACCCCCTTCTTCCTAATGTTTAGCCCCACTAGTTTTGAGATTATAAGACGTTCAGCCCATATAGCTTGGCGGTCTATTGTACTATTCCAGATATGAGGATGGGAGGCAAAACAAAAAAAACACACACACACACACACACACATTATCCCTAACTATCCCCTAACTATCACCACTATCACTAACAGTCTATTGTACTATTCCAGATATGAGGTTCGTAGACAAAAAAAAAAAAAACACACACACACACACACACACACACACACACACACACACTATCCCCCACTATCACTAACCATCCATTGTACTATCCGCAGATGTGAGGGTTGGAGGCAAGGAGGGCTTTTGGCTAGATGGTCGACCGGTCCTTGGAAGCTCCGGAAACTCCGGTGTATGCTCCGAGCTCAATTCTGCTGGAGAGCTTGAGGAATATGATTGTCCCAATACAGAAACTTGGGTCTGTCAAAAGGGAGTTAGATTCGTGGCCTAAGATTTTTTAATTTATTTATTTTCTTTAGTTTCCTCCCTAGACCTCCATCAAACTTAAAAAAAAACATCCGTCAGATCCCCCTTCTAGATTAATTTGTACATTTTTCGGTAGAAAAATGTCCCGCCCAAAGGCCGGTTACTCTTAAGATTACAGGCTCGCTATCGCTTGCCAGGAAAAAATCGACACCTAAATGGCACGAAAGGTCTTGAAATTAACAACGGAATAGGGTGAAAGGTGTTAAAATCTCCAAGCTAATGGGCCGAATGTTTTATAATCTGAAAACTAGTAGGGCTAAACATGAGGGAGAAGGGGGTCCAGAAAAACGGTCTCCCCCCCCCCCCCCCTTAATTGGAAATTACGAAACTTGGATGTTCTGTCAAAAGGGAGTTAAGCCGGTATCACACGAGCACTTTTTCACTCAACATTTATGCTCAACACTGATTTGGCAGCTTAGGAGGTCAACATTTATAATATTCCGGTTACTTAAATTCGTCTACCATCAGTCTAGTTTCCGATACCAGTGCAAAATACTCCAGAAATGTTGCTAGAAAAATTTTGATCATCGAATGGTGACTATAAAAGCTCTCGTGTGATACCGGCTTTAGGTTCGTGTCGTAAGTCAAAGAGAGAGAGAGAGAGAGTATATACAGGGTGTATTAAAAAATCGCTTAGAGACTTAAGGGGAGCAGACCGTTTTTCTAGACCCCCTTCTTCCTAATGTTTAGCCCCACTAGTTTTGAGATTATAAGACGTTCGGCCCACTAGTTTGGCGATTTTAACACCTTTCGCCCCATTTCGTTGTCGATTTTAAGACCTTTCGTGCCATTTAGGTGTCGATTACTTCCTGGCGAGCAATAGCTCGAAAAATGTACAGATTTATCTTGAAGGGGGGTCTAGGGGGTGTTTTTCTAAGCTTGATGGAGGTCTAGGGAGAAAACTAAAAAAATATATGAATACATGAATTAATAGACCAAACAAACGGCCAGTCTCCCCTTAATTCACTTTATGCTTGCCAGCCAATGATACCGTTTATTTGTTTTTTTCTGTACGTTATCAATGACGTTTTTGGATCATTTGTGCAACGTTTAATTATGTTTTTTCCACCAACCAACTTCACCTCTAAACTCAATTAATGAAATCAACAAATACATGTGGCACTCCAAGGACTCGAACCTAGGATACTCACACCGAAATTCCGAGCATTTATACATTACGCTATCAAGACAGTTATAAATAAAGGGGACATCAGCACCAGTGGCACCAATATGGCGGAGGTTGGCCGATCTTTTTTATTATAGGGTCTCTAGGGAGGGTACGTGCACCCCTCCCCCCAGGATAGACCATTGAGCTAACAACATCTTCGTACAAAAATGCATAATTATGCACTGATCGTATTATATATTTTAGTTATCGGTAAAACCACCATTTTCTCATACGTCTATTAAAGAAAACTATTAATTTGTATGGGTAACTCAATTATATTAAATAAATGTCCTTCACATTATATTGTTTATTTCAAGTAAATGCAAGTTGATTCAGCTAATTTTTGTGGTTTATAAATCAGAATTAATTTGCATACAATAAACAACGTTAAGTATTGACTTATGTGGACGAGAATAGCAACAAGCAGTTATGTAGATAGTTTAGGCTGTTGAAGGTATCTGCATGATCGCTCGAGAGAAAACACTCATTCTCAAATTGTCTGTTGCGTGAGTAAGCTGTGCAATTAGGCACTGTGTTTATGATTTTCGTAATACATATTTAAAGTAGCCATGATAGGCGATTCGTGATCACAAATTCGATTTCTAAAGCTAAAAGCTAAAAGTAAAACTGGTTGTGAGTAACACAGTAGGTTTCAATCCATTTGCTGTGATTTAATTAGTCTTGAATATTGATAGAATAAATAGAATTAAAACTATTCGTTGTATTTGAACATTAAAGGTAGGCTATACAGATATTAGCCGACGGAAGCTTAGGCCTATAGCTACAAATAATATAATTAATTACCCAAACTAATATAATAATTTTACATGGGAGTTTCGTGCAAATTGTGTGTGGTTGTGGTGGTGTGTGGGGTGATTGGGCTGTCTGTGTTTTGTATGCTGTCACGATACATGGAGGTGGAGACCCAGGCAGCCCTTGTGGTCCTGCAAGAGGTCCCCTGCTGGTCGGGCCCCATTCTATCCAGGGTACCCAATGCTCTCCGGGACTGGCTTAAGGGGGACCTTGTGGCTTTGTGTGATCCTGCTCCGACCTCCGTTTGGCATCTGGTGAGCCGCACTCGATATCTAAGGTGTCTTAAAGAGCGAGTGCAAGAGCAAAAGGATTGTGACTACGATGCCATACACAATGTTAAAATTTTCGCTCTTCTCTTTTTGGTGTCGCTCCTTGGCCTTGTCTTACGGGTTATTGAAGTAGTCTGCGATCACCATAAAGTAGATTTGCCTGCTAGTTACAGTCTGAGCGATTGGGATGAATTTGAAGAGGAAGGTGGCGATTGGGATGAATTTGAAGAAGATGGTGATTGGGATGAATTTGAAGATGCTGATGTGTATGCAGAAAATGAGGGGAGTATTTCAAGTGAAGATTGGCTTAGTGCACATGAGGATTTTGTGGAGAATCGTGTTAACCCTCCTGTCCTCTCCTCCCCATCAATATCCCCTGTCCTCTCCTCCCCATCTCCCTCTCCTGTCCTCTCTTCCCCGTCTCTCTCTCCTGTCCTCTCCTTCCCGTCTCTCTCTCCTGTCATCTCCTCCCCGTCTCCTCCTCACTGTGTGCCGTTTGATTATTCAATGGTCCGCTGGCTTCGACCATGCCCGTCCGTATCTCCCCTAGACTTATTCCTTGGTTTCCTCCACCCTCTCCATCCTGCCCCCAAACCATTTCCTTCCTTCCCTCCCTGCTGGTTTTACAACCTGACCAACGGTGGCAGTGACTCGGAGGTTGACTAGAAAGACTCATAAAGTCGTAATTGTCCTAGATTCTGTAATAATTTGTTTTATGATATATTATTGTACGGGGATTATTTATGTGGTGATTTATTTCTTGGTGATTATTCCTGGTGATATATTTTTTTAATTATTTCTACGGTGCAATATTATTTGGGGATGGCTATATTTTTGGTGGTTTATTTTATGGTAAATGGTTATATGGTGATTTATTTTACGGTTATATATTATATGGTGATTTATTTTTAGATCAAGGTCATTAATTGTTTTATGGTAGGCCTACCGGTAATTTTTTATTTTTTGGGGGTTTATATCTAGGTCAGGATTGATACGGGATCCATCCATATTTTGGTGACCTACCGGTATTCACATTTTATACCCAATGCTTAAGCTATCTGGCGGCTGGCCTGGGTGGCCTACATAGCTCCACATCCAGTCTTCTCCATTACACACAGGTAGCCTATGTAGCCCCATAGCCTTATTTCATGGTTTAACCCTCATCCTACAGGCCCTTCGTGCCTTTAAATATTACCGCCATCGCTGGAAACGGCTCTTTCTGTGAATTCTCTGCATTTTGGCGTGTTTATAAATACGCAAACAAATGGCCTAACCTAGGTTATATATATTTCCAGCGGCAGTACTTGTTGTTATCTTGCGATGGGTGAAGACTAGAAATCTTTAGAATAAGTGGTTAAGTTTTTATGATGAAAATAAGTAGGACCGTATGTTACTGACGACTTGCAGTCGTCGCTGGGACTGGGGAGTGATTTATCTACTGACGGCTGGCAGCCGTCGCTGCAATTGTACGGGTTAAGCATTGACCAGCAACGAAAAGGTAGTGTCAGTGGTTTGTATGGGAGTGGCATTTAGAAGGCTGTGTTAACCCTTTCTTTACCGGCGATGTCTTTTTTATTATATTCTAGCTATAATTAGACAATTTTTGCAGCTTAAGAAGGATCTTTGGCAGTAAAAAGGGTTAAATAAGATAGTTCGAAGCCTGTTAGTTGTGGAGGCCATATTTAAACTGAATAAAATCGTCTAATAGTAGCAAGGAAAAAAAAGTGAGACATCGCCGGTAGAGAAGGGGTTAAGCTCTGCTAGACAGTTCTCTAAAACCACCTCCAGTGTTTCCTTCCATGAACCAACTAACAGCTGCCAACTTGTGTACAGTCGCGCTAATAAGTCATGTACCATGTCTGTCAGATGTTGAATAGGGTGGGTAAGACAGTGTAGGAACATGTTTGTATATTTCACTCGATATGAAGACCTGAAGTGCCACCCCAGCTTAAGAAGGACCTCTACCTGGACGCTGTCTCTACCATGCTGTGTAACCGAAATATTAAGGGGAGGCAGACCGTTTTTCTGGACCCTCTTCTCCCTAATGTCTATAGCCCCACTTGTTTTGAGATTATGACATTCGGCCATTAGTTTGGCAATTTCAACACCTTTCGCCCCATTTCGTTGTCAATTTATAAGACCTTTCGTGCCATTTAGGTGTCGATTATTTCCTGGTGAGCGATAGCGAGCCTGCAATTTTAAGAGGAATCGGACTTTGGCCGGGACATTTTTCTACTGAAAAATTTACAAATTTATCTTGAAGGGGGATCTAGGGGGTGTTTTTCTAAGCTTGATGGAGCTCTAGGGAGGAAACTAAAAAATATATGAATAAATGAGTTAGTAGACCAAACAAACGGCCAGTCTCTCCTTAATGAAGAAACCAGGGAAAAATAATAAGACACAAATGCATCAAGACAGAAGAAAGGGAAACTAAAACAAAATATAAAAAACAGTAATACCAAAGACGGAGAGGACAATAAGAAATAAATTAAGTAAAATGCCCCACATCCTGAAATTACTCCACCGCGCTCCCGAGAACAAGAACATGAACAATCCACCCGAGACAACCACCAAGAACATACGGACATCAAAAACATCAACAGACACGAATTATACCACCACGTGTAAGAAAGCGTCATCATCAACATGCAGAGAAGAACAATTATACAAGCAAACGTTACGCCCACGTCATTTACAAGCCACAGAAAGAACGCCAGGATTGCTACCATAACACCAGAGCTTCCACCAACACCATGAAAAACTATAGAAACAATACCACCATACCATAAAGCTCCCAGGAAGAGGATGATATTCAGTTAGGACTAGAAGGACCAACACCACCCTGAGAGGAGGAGCACTTATGCCCCTGTTCCACCCAAAGGTCAAAATCCTTACCCACCAGCTTCTAGGGGATCCACCTAATCCCCTAGATTAACCCCTGACCGCACTTCTGATTTTTATGCTCCCACACACCAACCCCGGGACATCTCAGCCAACATCATCACTATACTGAAGAAAACTGAACTGGGCACAAAATGACTGGAGTTCTGGCAGAGAGGCTCCAATCCTGACGTTCTTCTTGATTTACAGTGTGCTGGCTTAATAATCCAATAGGGTTGATAGCCTCAGCTGAAGTCCTATTTTAACTAAAAGAACAGGGCAAGCAATTTTAGGGCTTCGCATTACTGGCATACCAGGTTGTAAAGTCGTAGGATTACCCTCCCATTCAGTTGGTGATAAATGGCATACCGGATATCTCACAGGTCTGAGGAGTTAAGGCGCGTTTCTGCGATCTTTTTGGCTTAAGCCCGGCTTCCCCTTTTGGCTTAAGCAAGAGCAGCCGCGCAAAAATGGTTTGGCTCGACTTCGACCACAAGTCACGTGACATAAACACAAACACTGAAAATGGCGGAGCAACAAGACGACCTAGTGGTCTGGTCTGGTGCCGTTGTAAAGGCTTTTCCCTCAATTGTTCGGGGAGATCACCTTTTCAATGGCTCCCCCATATTTGTTATTGATTAAGCTTTTGATTATTTACTGATATTTCAACTTCTTTTGTCTTTTTGTCCACATTTTTGTCCATTTCCTGCTTTATTGTTCTCTGAATAGTATGTCTGCTATTATATTATTTGTGTAAGGCCTATCAAATAGTTTGCTATAGGCCTAGGCCTAGTCCGTACAGTATACTGTAGGTTGGGCAGAAATCGTAAACTCCAACCTCTCATAACTCAAAAAGGACTAAAGTAATCGAGCTAATATTTCTACCAACTAGGCAGACTTGGCTAGGGAATATGTGTATAAATTGACGACTCGTTTGCTTAAGCCCTTGAGTTACAGAGGTTAGAGGTTACGATCTCTGCCCAACCTAGAATGAACGGACTATAGTGTTTGTATATCTTGGTAACGTTCACAATATAGTACAAAATTATCCAGTGTTATGACAATACCCCGGCATCAATAACACGATTTGGAGTTTACGATTTCTGCCCAACCTACAGTATACTGTACGGACTAGGCCTAGGCCTATAGCAAACTATTTGATAGGCCTTACACAAATAATATAATAGCAGACATACTATTCAGAGAACAATAAAGCAGGAAATAGACAAAAATGTGGACAAAAAGACAAAAGAAGTTGAAATATCAGTAAATAATCAAAAGCTTAATCAATAACAAATATGGGGGAGCCGTTGAAAAGGTGATCTCCCCGAACAATTGAGGGAAAAGCCTTTACAACGGCACCAGACCAGACCACTAGGTCGTCTTGTTGCTCCGCCATTTTCAGTGTTTGTGTTTATGTCACGTGACTTGTGGTCGAAGTCGAGCCAAACCATTTTTGCGCGGCTGCTCTTGCTTAAGCCAAAAGGGGAAGCCGGGCTTAAGCCAAAAAGATCGCAGAAACGCGCCTTAACTCCTCAGACCTGTGAGATATCCGGTATGCCATTTATCACCAACTGAATGGGAGGGTAATCCTACGACTTTACAACCTGGTATGCCAGTAATGCGAAGCCCTAAAATTGCTTGCCCTGTTCTTTTAGTTAAAATAGGACTTCAGCTGAGGCTATCAACCCTATTGGATTATTAAGCCAGCACACTGTAAATCAAGAAGAACGTCAGGACTGGAGCCTCTCTGCAAGAACTCCAGTCAACCTCTCATAACTCAAAAAGGACTAAAGTAATCGAGCTAATATTTCTACCAACTAGGCAGACTTGGCTAGGGAATATGTGTATAAATTGACGACTCGTTTGCTTAAGCCCTTGAGTTACAGAGGTTAGAGGTTACGATCTCTGCCCAACCTAGAATGAACGGACTATAGTGTTTGTATATCTTGGTAACGTTCACAATATAGTACAAAATTATCCAGTGTTATGACAATACCCCGGCATCAATAACACGATTTGGGAACTAGAAGGATGTTCTTTACACACAGAACGAGTTTTTTTCCAGATCGGCCTGGATGATTCTGCCAATAGCCTACCGTGTGTCCTGTAATAGTGCATATCAAGCTAACTATAATATAATAGAATATCATTATATTATATAATATAATATATATTACATTACTTATGTAGACCAGCTATGCGCACAATATCACCAAACTACAAGAAGAGCTTGATGAAGTTGAACGTAAACTCGTCCAGTCACACCAAGAGCAAAGAACACGCGAAGAACTACAAGCAGTTGCAAACATACGAGTAAATAGCAAATTCTTCTATGCATATGCAAAAAGGAGACTCAGGAACACCACAACAATAGGACCACTTGCAAAACCTACGGGCGAACTTGAGAGTGACCCAACCGAAATGGCCAAGATACTCAAACAGCAGTATGAAAGTGTCTTCAGCCCGCCAAATGAAGACAAGAAAATCGAGAATGCAACGACTTTCTTTGGCAACGCTCCAGAGACACCACATCAACTCTCCTCGGTAACAGTATCAACAGAGGACATAATAGCAGCCATCGACAAGATTGGACCAAACTCTGCAGCAGGACCAGACGGCTTTCATGCCCAACTGCTAAAAAACTGCAAACATCAGCTAGCCCTGCCTCTAAAACTGCTGTGGAGCAAGTCCCTCCAAACTGGATATGTACCACAATCCCTAAAAGAAGGTAATGTCACACCAATACACAAAGGGGGTAGTAGAGGCATAGCCAAAAATTACAGACCAGTGGTGCTGACGTCACACCTTATTAAAATCATAGAAAGAACAATAAGAGCTAAGATGGTCAGCTTCCTGGAAGATAATGAGGCGTTCAACGAGGGGCAACATGGCTTTAGAAAAGGCCGCTCCTGCCTCTCACAACTACTATCACACTACGACAAAATCCTACAGGATATTCAAGACGGAGAAAATGTAGACGTCATATATCTAGATTTCGCCAAAGCTTTTGACAAGGTGGACCATGGGATCCTTCTACATAAACTCAAATCACTGGGAATAGGGGGAGACCTTGGAAGATGGCTCCACAGCTTCATCACCAACAGAAAACAAAGAGTCACGGTTCAAGGAAGCCTATCAGAAGCAGGTGGGGTCATCAGCGGAGTACCACAAGGATCAGTACTGGGACCTCTCCTATTCCTCATCATGATAGGAGACATCGACAGGGACCTGAAACACTCAACAGCCACATCGTTTGCAGACGACACCAGACTCATGAAGAAAATCACCTCACAACATGATGCTCAGCTACTACAACAAGACTTGGACAAAATCCTGAAGTGGGCAGAAGAAAACAACATGGCCCTAAACGGAGACAAGTTCGAGCTTCTAAGGTACGGGAACAAGAGAGCACTACAAAACGACACCAACTACAAAAGTGGACAGCAAGAAATTACCGCCAAGGACACAGTGAAGGACTTGGGAGTAAATATGAGCAGTGACGCCACTTTTTCCCAGCATATTACCAAAGCCACAACAACAGCAAAACAAATAGCAGGCTGGATCCTGAGAACCTTCCACACAAGAAATGAGAGGTGTATGCTAACATTGTGGAAGTCACTGGTCCTACCACGACTGGAGTACTGCTCCCAGCTCTGGTCTCCCCAAAAAGTAGGAGAAATAACAGAAATTGAAGCCACCCAGAGGACATTCACCAGTAAAATCCATGGGTTTCAACACTTTAACTACTGGGAGAGACTTAAGGAGCTGCAGCTGTACTCACTTCAAAGACGTAGGGAGAGATACATCATCATCTACGTCTGGAAGATTTTGGAAAAAAAGGTACCAAACCCAAACATCCAAGAGACTCAGCACCAAAGGCGAGGGAGGCTGTGCTATGTGAGGACTACGCCGGGATCAACACAAAAAATCAAATCCCTGATCCATCACAGCTTTACATACAATGGAACCAGACTGTTCAACTGTATACCAGCCCCTCTCAGGAACATGACCGGGGTGTCTCCAGACACCTTCAAGAAACACTTGGACATGTGGCTGGCCAAAATACCGGACCGGCCACCAACACCAGGATACCCCAGCACCAACTCCAACCGACTTCTGGAATGGAGAGTGGAAGAAAGGGAGCTGCCTGGTCGCAGTGGAGCCCCAGCTCAACTGTGTCACTAACGGACGGAATACAACTAAGTGTAAGTGTAAGTGTATTCATAAGATACACTCGATCTAGTCTCTATGGTATTTACCCAATACAAAACAATGAAAACAAAAAACATCACAACAGATATTGTTTACAAACAATTCCCGCTTAAGCCAAGGTCCCAAAGTCAAGCGGCCTTTCAGGGCGGATTGAGAAAAGTCGATCCTGCTTAAGCGCGGCTCGAGTTTGGCTTAAGTTTTGTCCTCGCAAAAACGAATTTCGCTCTTGGCTTAAGTCTGGCTTAAGCCAAAACGCTCACAAAAACGCGCCTTTACTTTCCCTATTGAGGGATCGTTGTTAATTGTGTGGCATGCCATCTATTAACATAGAACCTTGAATAGGCTGCACCTTTAATAGTAGAAGGCTGAAGTACCAGGGCATACCCACACTTCAACTTTTATTATTAAAACCGCATTCTAAGAACTACCAAGAGATAGTTGGCATACCAAAGTCACTTGTGTAGTTCAGGGCTCTGCGAGATACCTTAACCCTCTCACGTCCTTGACGCAATTTTGAGCATATTAGGGATACTTTAAAGCCTTTGTTACCATCCGGGGTATTTATAAACCTTTAGTTTATTTACTTCAACCTCTGCAGTTGTCTTTGAGCTAGCTGTGGGCAGAAAACTAATTTTGGAGAGGTAATTATAAGAGTGAGATAAATCTATTTCTTATTGCTAATCTGGCAACCTCTGCGTCATAAGGATGTGAGAGGGTTAAGGGGAGACTGGCCGTTTGTTTGGTCTATTTATTAATTTATTCATATATGTTTTTAGTTTCTTCCCTAGACCTCCATCAAGCATAGAAAAACACCCCCTAGACCCCCCTTCAAGATAAATTTGTACATTTTTCGGTAGAAAAATGTCCCAGCCAAAGGCCGGTTCCTCTTAAAATTGCAGGCTCGCTATCGCTCGCCAGAAAATAATCGATACCTAAATGGCACAAAAGGTCTTAAAATTGACAACGAAATGGGGCGAAAGGTGTTAAAGTCGCAAAACTAATGAGCCAAACGTCTTATAATCTGAAAACTAATGGGGCTAAGCATGAGGAAGAAGGGGGACCAGAAAAACGGTCTCCCTCCCCTTAACCGGCACTCTGCATATGGAAGTCCTTAGTGCATTAAATATTTTGTCTGTAGCATACTATTGGACACTTGCAACTAAAAGGTTTAAACACCGCCCCGAGTTACACTATCGAGGCAGTGGATTTAGACACAGGGAAAGAACGGTCTCCTAAATCGCCATGAGAGAAGTGGTGTTAGAGATGTGTGTGTGGGAGAGATAGTGAGAGTGAGACAGATATGCAGAGACAGACAAAGATTATGCAAAAGATTATTGTTAAATATTTAGTTATATAATGAATATATGGATTATCGTGTAGGGCCTGTTGTCTTGGTTGGTGCCTCACGATGCTCCATACAAACCCGATGTTGACAATGTTATCATGTCCACTGCTGAGGATAGTCAAGGGTGAATAACAGTAGATTTAGACACGGAAAGAACGGTCTCCAAAATCGCCAAGATTGAAGTGGTGTTAGGTGTGTGTGTGTGTGTGTGTGTGTGTGTGTGTGTGTGTGAGAGAGAGTGAGAGATGCAGAGATAGCCAAAAATTATATACAAAATATAATTGTTTGATGTTGATATATAACAATGTTATCCTGATCACTGTTGAGGTAAGTCATGGCAGAAAAAGAGTAGCAATAGTCACAAGAAAAACAAAATTGTCAGAGATAGTTGATGTTGGAGGTGTGTGCATGTGTGAGAGAGAACCATATATAATTTTCAAAACTATCAAAACAATCGGGTGGATGGGACTCGTTAGCCTTGGTCAGCAACTCATCTAGGGGAGACAACCTTATACAAATCCGGGTGGATGGGACTCGTCAGCCTTGGTTGGCAACCTATCTAGGGGAGTAAACCTGATACAAATCCGTACTGCTTACCTAATGGTAAGGCAGGTTAGTGGATGGATTAGCCGAACACCACTGTAGAAAAATAGTGCTAACAAGATACACAGAGGGCCTCGGAGTCGGACGGATCCTAAATTGAGTGGTCAATCCTGTAAGTCCTTCACTAAACTGGCTCGGGTTGTCCCTCTCACAGGGAATAGGTCCGCTTTGGGGCATTCTGTGTATGGCCACCCTCGTAAGGGGAGTAAGGCGTCCGGCAATATATAGATAGATAGAAAACTTAGGTATTTTTCTTTCACTGTCTAAGCTTAGCTGTATGAGCATGCAGTCCTTAATGATCTGGGAAACTAAGATTAGAACGAATACATAGGCTTCGGTGCCTAAGGTTTATAGGCGTAAATATGTTGGCTACAATATATATATATATATATATATATGATGAAAAGGACGTCACCAGTATTGAAAGGGTTAATTTTAAGGACTTCCGTTATAAGGACACGGAAAAGGCATAAAAGAAATAGGAGGATGATAAACAAGAGTTAAGAGAGAGAGAGAGAGAGTATTACACAAGCTACATAGAAATAGGAGGATGATAAACAAGAGTTAAGAGAGAGAGAGAGAGAGTATTACACAAGCTACATAGAAATAGGAGGATGATAAACAAGAGTTAAGAGAGAGAGAGAGAGAGAGTATTACACAAGCTACATAGAAATAGGAGGATGATAAACAAGAGTTAAGAGAGAGAGAGAGAGAGTATTACACAAGCTACATAGAAATAGGAGGATGATAAACAAGAGTTAAGAGAGAGAGAGAGAGAGAGTATTACACAAGCTACATAGAAATAGGAGGATGATAAACAAGAGTTAAGAGAGAGAGAGAGAGAGAGTATTACACAAGCTACATAGAAATAGGAGGATGATAAACAAGAGTTAAGAGAGAGAGAGAGAGAGAGTATTACACAAGCTACATAGAAATAGGAGGATGATAAACAAGAGTTAAGAGAGAGAGAGAGAGAGAGTATTACACAAGCTACATAGAAATAGGAGGATGATAAACAAGAGTTAAGAGAGAGAGAGAGAGAGAGTATTACACAAGCTACATAGAAATAGGAGGATGATAAACAAGAGTTAAGAGAGAGAGAGAGAGAGTATTACACAAGCTACATAGAAATAGGAGGATGATAAACAAGAGTTAAGAGAGAGAGAGAGAGAGTATTACACAAGCTACATAGAAATAGGAGGATGATAAACAAGAGTTAAGAGAGAGAGAGAGAGAGTATTACACAAGCTACATAGAAATAGGAGGATGATAAACAAGAGTTAAGAGAGAGAGAGAGAGAGTATTACACAAGCTACATAGAAATAGGAGGATGATAAACAAGAGTAAGAGAGAGAGAGTGAGAGTATTACACAAGCTACATAGAAATAGGAGGATGATAAACAAGAGTTAAGAGAGAGAGAGAGAGTATTACACAAGCTACATAGAAATAGGAGGATGATAAACAAGAGTTAAGAGAGAGAGAGAGAGAGTATTACACAAGCTACATAGAAATAGGAGGATGATAAACAAGAGTTAAGAGAGAGAGAGAGAGAGAGTATTACACAAGCTACATAGACACATTTTTACATTTTTAGTTGAATTTTTGTTGTACTTGAGTCTGTGGTCCAGTGTTATTAACCCTTTCAAGCTCCAATACGCATTTATGTTTTGTTTTCTGGTAATGTTTAGACGATTTTATTCAGATTAGGAAGGGTATTATGAAGTCAGAGGGTTGATTGAGATAGTCTTAACCCTTTTAATACCCCCAGATCCTTCCTAAGCTGCATAAAATCGTCTAATGCTAGTAAATATAAACTGCTAAAACGCGTCAGAAGGGGAAACAATAGAACAAACAAAACACACTCACTTTATTATTTTCTCTCTCTCTCTCTCTCCCCTCTGTGAGTCTCTTGCTCTCTTTCTACCTTACCACCCTACCTCTCTCTCTCTCTCTCTTTTGCCAGAGGGCGTGGAGGGTAGGGAGAGAGCCTTCTGCTATGCCATCCTTTTCTTCCACTTACTTTCCTATGAGTTACTTTAATTAAATCCTGACTACCTCTTTTGGATCGTCGGATCTGTGTTGGCAGTGTGTCTATGTAACTCTGTGTAAGCTAAGAGATCTACCGTAGGAAGTAAGGGGGTCGTTGGCCTCCCTCACTCTCTCTTTCTTTCTCTCTCTCTCTCCCATCCCAGCAATGGCCTTGTCTCAGCTCTCGCTCACTCTCCCTTTCTGTCTGTCTTCTCTCTCTCTCTCTCTCTCTCTTTCTGTCTGTCTGGCTGTCTGTCTTCTCTCTCTCTCTCTGTCTGTCTTTAATTTAGCGGCCACAACTTTACTGGCCACACTCCTAAACGGCCACACCCCTAAACGGCCACACACTTAAATGGCCACACTCCAAAACGGCCACACTCCTAAACGGCCACACCCCTAAACGGCCACACTCCTAAGCGGTCACACTCCAAAGCGGTCACACCCCTAAACGGCCACACTCTTAAACGGCCACACCCCTAAACGGTCACACCCCTAAACGGCCACACTCCTAAACGGCCACACTATTTAACGGCCACAACTTAAGGGGATATGGGTCGTTTTTGTGGTCCCTCCTTCTCCCTCATGTTTAGCCCTATTAGTTTTCAGATTTTAAGATTTTTCTACCGAAAAATGTAGCTACAAATTTATCTTGAGGGGGGTCTAGGGGATATTTTGTTTATAGCTTGATGGAGGTCTAAAGAGGGAACTACAAAAATAGTAAAGAGATAAAACAATAACAAACTAAATACGCCCATCTCCCCTTAAAACATGTCCACTTGTGTGTCAGGTGTGGGGTTCGAACCCACGCACTCTCACGAGTACCAGAGCTTAAGTCTGGCGCCTTAGACCACTCGGCCAACCTGACAGCTCATGGATATGTGTGTATATTGAGCTTTACTGATGGGAAGATTTTATTAATGTATTTATTTATTTATCATTATTTATATTGTTGTTATTATTGTTACTATTATCATTATTATTATTATTTGTATTATTATTATCATTATTATTATTATTTTTACTTATTATTTGTATTATTATTATTAGTAGTAGTAGTAGTAGTAGTAGTATTTTTACTTGTTTATATATTTTTGTTTTATGTATTTATATATATATATTTTTTTTTACTTCTATCATTAAAGTGAGAAAGAAGAGGTTTGAAAGAGGAAGGCAAAAGAGGAAAAATTATACAAACAACAATATTATGTATATAAATATTGAGTCGGGGATATACAATTAGTATGGGGTGAAACGTTTTAGAATCTCCATATGAATGGGACGAAACAGGAGGGGTCCAGAAAGAACCTCCTTGGACCAAATAGGGTTAAGGGAAGATTTTGTTTTTTTTTTTTTGTTTTTTTTTTCATTTAGGCCTATATATATATTTTTTTTTTAAGTTTTCTCCCTAGACCTCCATCAAACATCCATTAGCTCCCCTTACTTGATAAATGTGTAGCCTACATTTTTCGGTAGAAAAATGTCCCGACCGAAGGCCGATTCTTCCAAAATTACAGGCTCACTATCATTCGCCAGGAAGAAAATCGACACCTAAATAGCACGAAAGGTCTTAATATTGACAAAGAAATTGGGCGAAAGGTCTTAAAATTGACAAACTAATGGGGCAAACCTCTTACAATCTGAACACTAATGGGGCTAAACATAAGAGAAGGGGGTCTAGAGATACGACCCATCCCCCCTAAAGCCGTATAGAATCGTCATATAGTCACCAGAAGATTATATACAGCTTAGGAAGGATCTGTGGTAATTGAAAGGGTAATGGCTATCTCAAATATCCCTCCAACTTCCATATACCCTTCCTGATCTAAATAAACTTGTCTAATAATAGCCAGAAAACAGAGAAGGAATGCGTCATCGAATTTTTTAAGGGTTAAGTAATAATTATCTGGTACCCCTCAACTTTCCCTTCATAATTGCTGAGGGGCACAGGGCCTTGGGTGGGGCTTTGGTTTCCCGAGCGTTTCCGCACCCTCCTCAGCTCCCTGCCTTGGAGTGGCTTCGGTCACCCGGGCTTTGTTAGTGGTAAGCAGGGAGGATTTTGTGGGGGCGCTCGTTTATGGCCTTGGCCTTGCTTGAGACCTTGGGGCTGTTCGGCCAGACAGCCTGGGGAACAACAACAACAACAACATTATCTGGTACAGTCGGCCAAATAAGTGATGTCGCGGCACCAAGTATATTTCGATCTATAATTGGCATCCGCACTATCTAAGCATTACTTCATCGTTTCGAGTGATATATACAAACATGTTCCTATCTTTACACACCCTGTTCAACATCTGACAGACAATAATGCAGCATACAGCGAGCCAAACGTAATGACAGCAGTACAACTTACTTGTTAATTATTGAATAAGTAACATATAACTATTTACAGTAGGCCTATATGTTAAATATTCAACAAGTAGCTAACAAATAGGAAACAATATATTTCGCGAGTTTGAAAAAACTAATATACATATATTACTAATAGTAAGAGTTATTACTTGTTTTCAGTAGATTTTATGTATTGGAAGGCCCAGAGTGATTGGAGAACTGAGTCGAAATGAAGAAATCCAAGATCGTCTTAAAAAAAAATCCCCGATTGATTTCTGGGGCGAAACCCTCATGGCAACGACGGATCATTTTATCCGAGATCAACTTATCCATTTCATGCAGTTGATTCTTACTTAGCGCATAAGTTCAGAATCCTAGAGTTATTTCTATATCAAAGGATTGTGTATCACTTGTTGTTAGTTTGACCCAGGAGTCGAAGTTGTGTTCAACCCTTCCTCCGTGGATGTCAAAGTCGACCGACCATTCGTTAAGATGGAACGAAACCTCCGGATTGGGCTGACCACTTCCAGAGGGGTCGAGGGATGATGGTTTGGTTACTTCCTCTGAGGTGTGTGAAGAGAAAACAATTAATATGTGAAAGGCCTGAGCTTTATGTACCTGCAAAGTTAACTCATACTCATAAGTATGTGCCGTAAAGTCCAGGTTAATGTCAACTTTTGTAACCATGTTGTGACGGAGGAGGATCACCTCATAACCTTGTATGATGGTAGATGTATAGCGCGGTGACTCAGGTCGATCTGCCGGGGACAAAGACTCTTGACGACACTTCTGATCGGTTGAGATGGGTGATGGGACGGAAAGGCTTCGACAACAAGTTCCACAGGTGGCGTGGCCCTGCGGGTTAGTTGTTTTATGCTCCTTCTGTTGAACAACACATACAACCCTGCCAGTATAGCAGTCACCACCACACTACCCACACCCAGGTGCCCTGGTATATATATATTCTACCCAGCCAAAATTCCCGGACTTCCAATCATTCGCACAATTTTGAAACTCGAGATACCTTAAGTGAGACATGAAGGGGAACCAGGAACAGCCATTCAAGAAGGACCCACACTTTCCCTTCAAGCTAGTATCATCAGGCCTATTGAATTTTATCAGCAGCGAACCAATGATGGACAACCGGAGCCCTCTCCTCCAGGCACTCATAAATTCTTCTTTTGCTTCCAACACTTTCACGCCATCATTCGCTGATCCAGATGAAGACCAATGTGATGATCAGCAATATGATTTTGCCAATATTCATTATACTGTATAATTATCTGTTGTCTTGCAGAATTATATAGGTTAGTATTATAGCAGCCTATTATAGTATTATATAAGTTCACAATTATCTTCAGCTGTCTCACTCGATCGTATTGTAAACACAGCAGCAAGTGAAATGCTTGTTATAACTTAGAACATCAGGCACAAACTGAATGAAAGTGAAATGTCCGTCCGTCTCCTGCTAAAATATAATTTTTCTATCAATAAGTATAAGAACAAAATAGTGAATAATACTAATAATATTAATATTCGTCAAGGCCAAAATTTCGATCCTCGCTGTCCACGCTTGCCGTGCTATAGAAGTATTTTAGTATTGTCATTTGGGCTACGTATATGTAGCCTATACACAAATATTGAAAATCTGCAAATGCATTTTATTAGGCAATGAGACTAAATTATTTTACGCTGAATATGTTTGTACGAGCACGACTGTGTCAAGTTCGGTTGATGGCCTTTTGAGGTCCCCGCTAACCCCACGCAACCCGAATGGATTCGAGTATTTCCGATGCCTGAATTCTCGTCCAATCAGCAGTACTCTAATTTGTTTATTTGAATGATAGCCAATGAAATGCAAGCATTTTATAAATTCATACCTCGGCTCCCTCCCCACATCCATTTTAAACGCTACCATATGGTGCTGTACAGACAAAAGTTCGCTCTTTACCGTGTTATTAGGGGTTTTGGTGAATGAAAGGTCAAAGTGCTTTATATATTTCGAGAGTATGGATTAATTCCTACTTCTAAAGACTGTGCAAAGTGCTTAAAACCGTGTTCTTTACGTTCAGACTCGGCCATATTCAAGTGCAAGTGAGTGCAATCTACCATCACAGTGAAAGTAAGTATAGGCCTACCATAATGTATTACTAATTGGTTACTAGGTTAGGTTAGGTAAGTTAAGTTAATTAGTTATGTATACAGTACACTTATATGGGGAATTTTCAGAGGGATTGAATTACATTTTTGCCCATATTCCACTTCTTTATAAGGTAGGCTACTGTTTCTTTTATTGAGGAAAGTGATAATTAAAACATGGCTTATATTAAACATGTCAACACTTACCCAAGTAGCCTATAATACATGTTTAACCAAATGAACTCTTTAAAAAATACCGCCATTTTCCAAATAGTGATTTTGGGTAAATGTTTGTGATATTTGGGTAAGTGCTCCAACATTCGTTATCGGCCGTATTTTTGCATTGTTCTCAATATAAATACCAAGTCCCTTATAAGAATAGTGAAATCTGGCCAAAAATATCATCCAATCCCTCTGAACATTCCCGAAAAAAGGGGACTGTGGAGATAGAAACATTCACCAAAATAAAAATAATTATTTCAGTTCAAGTTGTTTTGTAGGAGTTATGCCATAAAATGTATAATATTCGTTTACTGTCAATCAATACATTTAAGAGAAAATTGAATTTCATGAGTAACTAACTCTGTTATTATTATCCGGCCTGACGGACATAATTAATCGATCATAAGTTTGTTCATCCCTTATAAGTTTTAACTAATATAATGTCACACTTAATTAGTTGTCATTTTGTAATTGGCCCCAAAGCGAATTTGTGTTAATTAATTGATTGTGTTCTAGTTTATTGTAGGTCAATCTGGATCGAGAGTCCGAACCTGACCGGCGATCCGATGTCGATACTATGGATGGGGTAGCCTTTATAAAACCTAAAAGACCTATGTTAGTTTAGGTAGCCTAGTTATATTTGTCAGGCACCCTAATCTAGTGTTTAGTGTTAAGCATAATTTAACCCTACTTGGTTCGAGGGAGGTCTTTTTGGACAAGCTCACCCTTGCACACTACGCACTCAAATTTCTCTATTTCTGACTTATCCTTCGGCAGGGGTCCTTTTATTCTACTACAGCGCTTACTCCCATGGTGCACCCAACATCGATAGATGCTACATTGAATCGAGTTAGCGCCCACACCCTTTCCACACACTGCACATGGGTATATGCACCTCTCTTTTCCACATTGCCTCGTCTCAATCTACAATGCATAACCTTTGTTTTGTTAATATTGACTCTTAATCCCTTGCTCGCCATGCCCTCTCTCCATCTCCTGAATTTGGCCTCAGCATCTTGCACATTGTCAGCTATTAGGATTAATCTTCTGCATAAAACAGTTCCCACGGGAGTCCAGATCTCAAATTTCTAGACAGTGCCTTCAGGACCATAATAAAGAGGAGGGGGCTTAACACTAAACCCGGCCTGATGAACTTCAACTCGGACTGTGAACTCCTCACTCAGTACACCTTTCACCCTCACCGCAGTTCGCGAATCCTCATACATCTTCATTATCACACGCACCAGTCAATCTTCCACACCAAGTTTCCTCATAGCCCACTGCACAACATCTCTAAGCACCCTGTCAAAGGCCTTCTCCAGGTCTACAAACACAAAGTAAAGATCCCTGCCTTTTAGTAAGTATTCTTCCTGTATCTGCCTGACTATGAAGATAGCATCGGTTGTACCACGTCCTGGCATAAAACCAAACTGCATATCATCAATGGAGATGCTTTGCCTGATCAAACTCTCAAAGACTCTCTCACAGACCTTCATGATTTGGTCAAGCATTTTCAGGCCCCTATAATTACCTCTATCTAGTGCATCCCCTTTTCTGACATAAACTTTTATATATGGAATAAATACTGTTCTATCTATTTTGAGATATGTTAAATTATTAAAGCAGTATTATAATGTTTTCGGCATTAATTGATGTCCATTGATATTCTAACGACTTTTGAAAATTATATATATTATAAATTTTGACTTGGTAACACTGATGTATTAAATAATAATATAGGCTAATAATAATCATTCTTTATTCCAGACATAAAATATAAATACAGTATAAATACAGTATGACCTAATGGTCCATATCACATTTAGTCACAATATAACACAGATAGTCTAATTAAGGCTATTGCTCAATGTTGGTTAACACCTATTGCACAGTTTCAAAAAAAAAAAAAAAAAAAAAAAAAAAAAAAAATATATATATATATATATATATATATATATATATATATATATATATATATATATATATATATATATATATATATATTAATGATAATTATTATTAAAGAATAGACTGTTTGAACTGTGTGCTGACGACAATAGTGACCGGAACAGGAAAAGACAGGGTCCCAACAAAAATAGTGAGAATATTAAAGACATAATTAAGCTGATTCTGGAAAAAGGTAATAATATACCCACATTTGTTGCCCATAACCTTGGTAAACTCCCACCCATCAAATTTGACCATGTTGACGTTACTGTGCTCCTTAGTGAGATAAAGAAAACTCAGTCAGAAGTTGCCAATCTGAGAAAGTGTTCCTCAGCCCAAAATGACTGTATGAAGGACTTATTGAGTGCAACTGGTGATCTGAGTAGTAGAGTGCTAGTGATTGAGGACTACAGCCAATCCCAAGGAAATTTAATATCTTCAGGTGGCTTTCCCTCAAATAGGCCTAGGCCTACTGCATCTGTAAATGACACTAATCCAGAGCCTATAAATACCACACCTGCAGTGTCCACTACCAGCCACACTACTTCAGATAGCGCCCCCTCCACTACACAGGAGACCACGGCCACATCCACAACTGTCCACGACACAACGATCAGAACCGACGGCGACGACTCCGACGAGACAACCCGAGGGAGGCCTAACTCCGTTGAAACCTTTGCCACAGGGGAAATTACTGATGCCACCACCAGCTGCTCCACACCAGGTGCCGGTGGCGCCTCCTCCATCACACAGGAAGCCACAGCCATAACGAGTAGAACCAACGAGACAACCCGAGGTAGGCCTAACATCAACGTAACTTCTGCCACTGAGGAAATTAATGAAGTCAACCCTGCAGTGAGGAGCGTCGGAAGCGGTACACCCAATATAATGAGTATAGCAACACCTGGGGCCTATAATGTAGCTGTACGTACAGGCAACGCGCAAGGCATCACTACAACACCTGTGACGGGAAGGAGCTCGACGACAACCCCTATCGACAGGATCACAACGCCTCCACCCTCAGGTGATGATAAGGGGGAGGGTACTGTTCAAGGACAATGGTTTAGGGTACATTCCACCAAAGGTAAAACTCATCACATACCTGAGGGGGAACAGAGGCTGAATGGAGGTACCGGTACTGGTACCACAAACAATGTTAGGAATTCTATGGCTGTGCAAATTCAACCTAGGAACTTTATGCATCAGGGGATTAAGGGTAAAAATAAAAGTACGGGGATAAGTACAGTTAAAAAAGTGAAAAGATCACGCATAGCCAAAGTATTTGCGACAGGTTTTAAGCCAGGAGTGACGGCATCCGACTTGAAAGAATATCTCTCCAATAAACTCAGTCTTAGTATGGATGTTGAACCAATTATTCCCTGGTCTGATAGGCACACATATATTTCATTCAGAATAAACTGTGAGTGTCCAAATCCCGAGGTGTTTATGGATGAAGAACTTTGGCCAGAGGAAGCATCGGTGTACTGGTGGAGAGAACGTAGGGCACAGGTACCGGTACCGGTACCAACAAATGAGGACTCTATAACTACGGTAACCCACCCTCCCAACAACTCTTAATCATGGATATAAAGTCTACTTCATCTCCCAACAATTTGCGTATTGCTACTTATAACTGTAGGGGGCTCCCTAAAACCAACAGAGGGCTTCTCCTACGCCCTGATGTAGTAGACGTATTTAATACCAGTGATATTGTGTGCCTGCAGGAGGCTTGATATTTTAAACAGGATTTGGGTAACCTCAGTACTATCTGTGATAATTTTCATGGGTTTGGGGTCTCGACAACCGATGCTATGGATGGTCTAGTAGCAGGTCACCCACCGGGAGGAGTAGCTATTTTGTGGAGGGACTCTTTAGACAGCCGGGTTAAACCACTTGTAACAAATTTACCATGGTGTACAGGTATAGAAATAGAAGATATCCAACGGAAAGTAGTTATTCTTAGTGTGTACTTGCCCTACCAATGTAATGAAAATGAAGAACAATACCTGGAATGCCTTGGAGAGCTAAGTGCTCTTTTACAAGAACTAAATACCACCTGCTACTCTGTAATAGGGGACTGGAATGCTAATCTGAAGGACATGAGTGACTCTCTGTTTGCTAGTCATATGACTAACTTCTGTGGTGAGCATGATCTAATTATCTCTTCTCAGCTCATGCTCCCTCATAGTAGTTACACATGTGTCAGTGCAGCATGGGGCTCAACGTCTTGGCTAGATCATACCGTAGCTAGTGCTGATTTCCATAGGGGTTAAGAGGCCTCTTGAGGATTATCCTACAGGTCCTATGGAACAATCCATCAAGAGAGCCAAGAAGGATCGCGGAAACCTTCTGCTTCAGGAAACCCTAGAATATTTCCAGTCCGACTCCGATAGCGATTCCAGTGAAAGTGAATAGGCTAGGCTAGGCCCAGCTAAGTTAGCCTAAAATGTTGATACCTTGCCCCTTCTGCAGTCTGCCTTTAGTCACGTAGTGCCTTGTGACGTCATAAAATACCTGTGGGGGTGCTTGGTTATGGCATTGGCCTTTGGAGTCGGAACAAAGAAATAAGCGATAGAGTGAAACAGACAATATATCAAATGTGGAGAGTACGAGAGAAAAAATTGAAAGAACTGAAATAAGAAGACTGAAGAGAGAAGAAACAAGAATGAAGGAAGACGAGAGAAGAAACAAGACTGAAGAGAGAAGAAAGAAGATTTCAGAAAAAGGGATGAAAAATGAGATATATTTATTTTTAGACAAATGAGCACGTCACAAAGTCACAAAAAGAAAAATAACAAAACCTCTTAGGGAAGTGCCGACGTTAAGGCTAAACTTCCCGAATTCCAACTGAACTGAACTGAACTGGGGCTGTTCGGAATTTCGGTCAGACAGCCCGAACAACTAGGCTAGCCTACTTTATTATTTTAATTACTCTTTGTATGTATTGTTCATAGGTTATATTTATTTGTAATGTACTAAGACTCTTGAGTACATAATAAGTGGATATTGGCCACCTATGAACAATATGTAGGGTAATTAGGTTTAATGTTATTTTAATACCACAAATTGTGTTGATATATTTTGAAGATAAATAATGAATCTATATGCTCTAAAGATCATAAGATTTTTTTTTTTTAACCCTCGGCCAAACCTAATAAAAAAGTATGGTACGGTACTAAAATGTCTTTTTCGTAACAAGGTTGTCAATACAGTACGTACTTTCAGTCATCGATAGCTCTAAAGATCATATGAAAGTGTGTTAAACCCTCGGAAAAACCTAATATAAAAGTATGGTACTAAAATTTAATTTTCGTAACAAGGTTGTCCATACGGTACTTTCCCGTTATCAATGTACAATCAAGCTGAAGATTGCAGAGTAAACACCATAGATCGACTTTCTTTCGCCTTCGTATAATCGACAGCCAATTTTTTATTTTTTTATTAAGGGATTAGTACTCAACCAGCGGAGGTGTGGGGGTGGCAGCCCCCACCCATAATACTAGGTTAGGTTAGGTTAGGGTAATGTCTTTTCAAATCACTATCGGGGAGGGTGTCTCAACATCGATCGATAGGCCTAATGGGGAAAATATGTTTTCCTGAGATTTCTAATTAATTACAAACACTATATATTGATGCAAATGACCAATTTTGTTTATAAAAAACACTCGGAAAATTTGTGGTATTAACCCTTCCTACCCGGGCTGTCTTACCCAATGACGGTCGCCCCTACCCGGGCGAAATGGCTGAAAAACATCTAGGCCTAGGCTACCGTATTTATGTTTATTTTCACTGCTAGAACTTTCCCACTCATCTATAATCGTAGTGCGGTTTTCAATCTGTATTTTGGCATTGAGTAGAGCTCTGTAAGTCAACTGGTTCAGTTGTGATGACGATTTCAGTGGAGCCAATATGGGGGCTTTTCAGACACTAATTTCGTCTGACGTCAGAACAATAACATTGAAGAGTCTTCTCCTTGTTTTCGGAGGTGCGGTGACGCAACGCTTGGGTTTGTTGACATACGGCGTTCAGACCAAGCTTAATTAGGCTATTAAGCTGCTGCCTTAGGTAAGGCATACCGGGTAGCGGCCCTTCTTTCGAGCTGTCCTTACCTAAGGCAGACCGGGTAGGAAGGGTTAAAATAAAAAAATTCCGGTAATTATTACAAAGAGGCTCGCACCCATATTATCCATGTTAATTAGGCCTAGGCTACTACTCAAGATTTTGCGAAATGAGGGTCAATATATATTTTAGCTTAAGGATAGCCGGGTATTCTGCAGAACAACAACTCCTCAATTAGGCTACGGGATTCCTGTCTTATGGAATTATATTTTTTCGCTCTTACCTAACTCGGGGGACCTTGTCACCTTACTGATGCGTGGATAAGTGCTACTTTTTTTAATGAGTGTTGTGCCCGTTACCAGCACTTTGAATTTAAGACAAACCCTCACCTACCAGGTACACTGTAGCCTAGTAAGTATTCCTAGTACTGTACCTTTGCAATCATGTTCTCGTCTATTTTGAATGCCATTGGATACAATAATATGTTGAGGGGGGGCTTTGCCCCCCATGACATATTGTCATCATCATATATATTGCCAGCAGGGGGCAAATAACCGAATTAATCGCCGTCAAAATAGACGCGAAGTTAACCGCGGCGATCGCCCTATGTAAACATGACGACCGTACGCCCGGAATCTACATCCATCCCGATAATTATAGTATAATAGGGCCTATATCCCTAGTATAATTATTTGGAAAAGGTTTGCGGCCATATTATAAAAACATTATATTTGGGAGTTGGGACAATGCAGGTCTATGGAATCCTTATACAGTACCGGGTACTGTACTCATGTATAGTCCACTGTTGGAGAGTAATTTTAATCATATGCCGGTATATATATAACCCGATATTACTGGGGAAAAAACAAACTTCCATCACTTCCAGAGCTCCGGACCTTGGACGTCTTCGTTATGGAGTATAATCTATATTTACTCCCTGCTGGCAACATATCTTATCTTACAGTACCGGTATCTTTAAGTAGATCCTCTGGAAAAAAGGCAAACTAGTCTGTGTATTCAGCTCAGTACCAGTACTGTACTTGCACTGCTGATGTTGGCGGCGGCGGCAGCAGATGCAACATTTTTAGGCTACTATTCTGTATTTTCGCTTTGCAATCAAACTTCAACTCTTGTCTTCCCCATGCTTTATCAAGATTACAGTACTTTCAAACTTCTTTACTGAATCGGAATCGAACACATACTGGGGCAGTGCGTTCCACTCATTTACTACTCTCACAAAAAGAGTTCTTTGTCTTTTCAAGCCTAGTTCTTTCCTTGTAAATTTGTTTAGAGTGTCCTCTTGTTCCCTCCTGCATCAAGAAGGTACCTTCACACACATCCTCTTCATCCTTGCCTGACACTATCTTAAATGTCTCTATCATATCCTCTCTCTTCCTTCTATACTGTATGCCAGTGTCGGGAGTCCCAGTTTTCCTCAACCTCTGCTCATAGCCCAGGTTCTTCAAATTTGGTACCAGCTTGCTAGCTCTCCTCTGCACTTTCTCCACCGCTTCTATATCTTTCACCATATAATGGAGCCGACACCTGGTTCGCATATTCCAGGTGCGACTGTAGCCTATAGAGATTCCTGAAGATTTCATCCAGTAACAGAAATGTCCTCCTTATCAGCCCTACTATTTTATTGGCTTTATTTATCTTCTCCGCTAAATGTTCTGAGAAATTTAACTTATTGTCTATCACTACCACTATATCCATTTCTTCACTCACTTCCTCCATTGTTTCATACATACTGTATCCTACCTTGTCTGTCTTGTTTGTCCCAATCCGCATATACTTGCATTTCTTTGGATGAAAAGGCATTAAAACCAATGTTCAGACCATCCCTTCATGCACTCCACATCTCCTTGAAGCAATCCCACATCTTCCTTATTCCTCACTCTTCTATATAGCTTGGTGTCATCTGCATACAAATATATCTCACTTCCATTTGTTATAACTTTAGGTAAGTCGTTAATGAACATGACAAACAGTAGTTATTTCAATAACTAAATGGGGCGAGGGGAGGGAGTGAATACGGCAAAGCCTCCCCTCTAACCTTTTTGTATCCCATGTGGAAAATATATCTAAAACCATGAAAACACCCATATCTCAAAATCTGGAGGATTAAACCTGGAAAATAAGGGTGTGAGCCTTTTCCCTATAATTACCATCCCTAGTAGAAGGGATAGAAGACTAAACCTCACCTAACACCTATAGTACTGTAGAGCTCGGGAGGATGAAAATATGGCCAGTATACAAATCGGTGCCGTCTTTAGGAGAGTCTTAACGACCTTTTTACAACAAAATAAATATTAGCACAATACTGTACCGTACTATTATCTTGCCGAGGGTTAAAACACAGGGGATGGATTTAGCTACCTGGTGTACCGGTACCACTACCGACATACAACATAAATCATCTATAAATACTTATAATAAAATAAATACTTATAAATCTATAATACTATGTTAGGTTAGGTTGTTTGGTTAGGGTAATGTATTTTTGTATCCAAAGGCAGTCAAAATAGACGGGAACATGATGCGTAGTGTAAACAAGACGGGCGGTACACCCGGTAACTACATTCTTGCCAAACACAGTTTTGGAAGAATGTAGTATCCGGGCATACGGTCGTCATGTTTACATAGGTCGTGCGCTCGCGGTTACGTTCCTGTCAAATTTTAACTGCTTCTTTTTCTGTTATTTACCCCCATGCTGGCAATATAGATATACATACAAGTTTAAAGACAGTTTCATCCACAGAGAGCTTGGTTTTAGTATCTTTACTCTAGTACTGTACAGTACAATAAAGACATGCCACAACACAGCCCCATCATGTCATCACAGTGGCCGATGTTGGTATAGCGCTAACAGTTTCTCAGCAAGATAGTAAGTCATGGGGGGGGGGGTGAGGGGAGGCACAGACCCACTCAACTTACCTGTATTATAGTATCCCACGGCAGTCAAAATAGAAGGGAACGTGATCGGCAGTGTGCGAGTAGTGTAAACAAGATGGGCGATACACCTGAATACTACATCCCACATTTTAATATAATGTACTGTAATCTTTAGAGCATATATAGATTCCATATTTGTCTTGAAATCTTTCAAAATAATTTGTGACAACAATTGTAAGTTAGGCTATACTGAAATGCTGAATTTATGATTTATTATGTGCGGGCATTAATTATCTCGCGAGCTAGTTTACCCTCGCAACCCAAGTTTTCTATTGTATAAGATGCGCAATCTCCGAGATATTTTTGGTAAGGGTTGTGTTAGCGGGCGTATTGTCGGTTTGTTTGAATCTTCAGTGTCAAGGTTGTGTATGTTGGGAGCGTGGGTGGTGGTGGTTATGGTTATCAAAACAACTTATCTATAAATGTTCACAACCTCCTTAACTAAATAATGTTTAACTTCCCCAGGTGTTGAGGTTGGTGCAGGATGTTGGGGACATGGGTGTTGGTGGCAGCGGTGGTGTTGGCTGGACTATGGTGGCTCTCTCTGCGTCACCACCACCACTGGGCCGACCTGCGGGTACCCTTTGAACAAGGCCTGCCCTTCTTCGGAATAAGCTTGAACATTATTATATCAAAGAAGCATACAGTATGTGGAATTTACTTGAAGAGGTGAATCATTAGTGGTTTTGTAATATACGTATAGTTTATATAGGTCTCACTGCATAATTTATGTATGCATCATGTATGCATATATGCATTGTCTAATTATTGTTTATCTATTTACTCAGAAAACCTATTTATTTGTTTATATATGCATATATAGATATACTGTATACAGTATTCTCTTTTTAAACCTTTCATCTCCCATTTATTCAATATGTCCATACCAGCATAGCATCCTTCTTTCCACTCTGGCTGATTAGGGTTCCTGTTGTGCCACTCTCCTACGCACCTCTTCATTCCTCAATCTGTCTCTCTGCGTCACTCCACATATACTCCTCAAGCAGCTCCTCTTCATCACATCCAACCTTCTTTTCTCGTGTACATTCAAATCCCATGTCTCAGCCCCATACATCACTGTTGGTACAACAATCCCTTGATGCATTGCACTTTTAACTTTCATTATGAGATTTCTCATCTTCCACATACTGTACTTCCTATTGCTCCGAAAACTTTCCTTCCTTCACATACCGTATTCTCTGTTTTACCTCCATTTCCATACCTCCACTCCTGCTTATCGTTCCTCCTAGATATTTAAAACCCTCTATTTGTTCCAATAATTCCCCATCCAGCATCACATTTAGATTCACCCTATGATCACCCCTATTAAACACCTACTGTACTTTTCACGAAGTTCACCCTCAGCTTCCTCCTCCCACAAACCACACCAAACTCTTTGACTACTCGCTGCAGTTTCTCCTCAGAATCTGCCACCAACGCTGCGTCATCAGCAAACAGCAACTGGTTCAACTACCAATCTCTACCATTCTTTCCTGCTAAACCCAATCCTCTACCCATAGTTCTCATTCAGAACATAATATAATATTTTTTGGGTGCAGATTTGGAGTCAAATCATGCCAGGAGAGTCATCCTTGAAAAACTATATACTACTGCCTCAAGGCAGTTCCAGACTTTAAGTGTGCAAACTCTGTGCTTGAGAGCAGTAACTACTTCCTGGAGAATCCCCATGGCATAAATACAGGATGAGCTATGTTATCATGGGTGTATTTGTTCCTGGAATAGCACGACCTAAAGGACTACAATACCATAAGCCCTTAACCTATGGATATACACGAGCAATATCATCAACATCACTTCACCAGCCTAGCCTGTTATTAGCTCAACACAAAGCACCCTACCCTCATCACCACGACAGACATGAGCCCGAACCCCTTAACCCGAGAGAAGGAGGCGGTGCGTGGTGGCGCGTGTATGCCCCGGCCCTCATATGTCTTAGTGTGATGTGTGCCACTACCGGGTACTTGGCTTACCTGTCGTATATGTACACCCACCCTCCACCATTGGGCATCATTATCATTGCTTCAAACTGGTCACTCAAGGCTGATCATAATTGTGAGTTGGGTGTATTGGTGATGTAATGGTTTAGGTGCTTATGTTCTGGGTGTGGTGTCCCGAGTTCGAATCCCAGGAGGATCATATGCTTTCATTAATTTATTCAAGTACAGTACATTGGGGTTTGTAATGGAGGATTAATGATAAGAATGGGGTGTTCCTTAATTGTATAATCACATACAGTATAGAGTGCAGTAAACAATTTTTTTTTTTTTTTGTAGTAGTTAAGGGATGAGGTCACGAGGAACCTTTTTACCCTGTCATAGACCTATTTTACTGTTAGGCGATCAGAACAGAGGCAAGGTGTGTGAGGAGATTGCCCAACTATCTCCACCAGCCGAGAATCGAACTCGGTCCTCCCGGTTAGAAACTGAGCGCTCTACCAATGTCGCTACTGGTCACCCCTCAGAAGTACATAAATGATATAGTATTGTACTGTAATTTAATCGTAGTCATGTGCTATACTTATAACTGCCTTGATGGTGTAATGGTTAGAGTGTATAAAATCTGTATGTGGTAACCCAGGTTCGAATCCCGGTAGATCACATGCTTAATTTCATTTATTTCTTTAGGAGGTGTTTGGTGTTGGGGTGAAATTAATAAAAATAGAATATATATTGTTATTGTAGTAACCCCAAGATGCCCTTTATGAGAATCCTGCGGAATCCAGGTATTCAATGGTGCTGCACCTCCCCGAGGGGAGGTAGGGTGTGGTGAGATCCATTTGTGAGAGGGCAGCGGGGGAGGAGGTCGTCGGTCCATGGGCTCGTAGCTTTGGGCTAACGTTTCTTCCATCCGCAGCCCTCCCAGTGCAGGTGGATTTCTTCGACGTGTATAGTACTACGGACACTACTATTCTAATGGGCTGGTCTATCAAAGTGAGAACTGAGCGATCTCTGCCATACCCATAGCTTACTCTGACTGTTCCTTTTACTTATATATTTTCTAGATCTCAAGTGACGGCGTCTCTTCCGTGGATTGACCTCCCAATCTACCAAGATTGGAAGCCAAAGCGTCACGTTTTTCCTTTGCCCCTCAACTTTCTCTTCATAATTGCTGAGGGACACAGGGCCCTGGGTGTGGCTTTGGTTTCCCGGGCATTTCCGCACCCTCCTCAGCTCCCCGCCATGGAGTGGCTTCGGTCACCTAGGCTTTATTGTGGTCAGCAGGGAAGGTTCTGTGGGGGCGCTCTGGTATGGCCTTGGCCTTGCTCGGGGCCTTGGGGCTGTTCGGCCAGGCAGCTTGGGGAACAACAACAACAACAACAACAACAACTATTCTAATATTCCTTTGTGTTTTCAGTGATCATGGCTGTGGGTGGGACGGTGTCGGGCGGTGTGTACTCGGACTTGATGAAGGCCGGAGTACTGGATCAGTTCGACTACTACTACCGCTTCAACGACCTCGACTATCGTTGAGTCTCAAAGATGAACTGGACATACTCTACCCAACCCACTGGTCAGTACATTGTGTCTTGCATTTTCTTTACCATTTTTTTATATCAGTTTGTTTTCATCATCATCATCAATCTGACGCCCGCTTCCAGAGGAAGCGCCTCAAAAGGGATGGTCATGGCAGAAACTACCTCCAGGCTCCCAGACATGCCTCCACTGACCCACTCCACAGTACCATTTCCACCATAGTGGATTATGACCCTTAGCACTGAAGGAGCACACCCAGTACAGTCCCACACCAGGATGGCAGTTCCACCACTGTTTTGCTATTATATTTACCCAAGTGGGGCCCTGGAAAAATATGAAGCTACTATGTCACTGCATCATCTTATGGCCAATTTTTCATGATCATCAACATATTTCGCTACAAAATCATTGTAATAGCTAAGGAATTAAGATGAAGATATGGCACTTTACTGTCGGCTGGTTAAAATGAGACTATAGTGCTAGTGGAATGAAGTGGCCTTTGGGTACATATATATCTTAACTAGTGTCTTTATATTTCCCCAGCCGACACCTCCCTGTTGAACTACACCCGAGTGGCGTTGATCTTTGAGGGTCTGGACACGGTGGCAGAGGTGCAAGTCAACTCTCAGACGGTGGGGCGCTCCGACTACATGTTCGTCAGATATGTCTTTGATGTCAAGAACTAACTGCAGGTTATCTGACTATATTTAGTTATACAGTAATAAAATTTCTTAATTTCACTCCCAACACCAAACACCTCCCAATAAAATTAATAAAGCATGTGATCCTCCCGGGATTCGAACCTGGGTTACTACATACAGATCTTAAACACTCAAATCATTACACCATCGAGACAGTTTGGCAAATATTTACCTAGGAGATACCATCTCTGCCGGTAGTGGGGCCGAGGCTACCACTGTTGCTAGAATTAGGTGTGGCTGAGGGAAGTTCAGAGAACTGCTGCCAATCCTGACCATGAAAAGAATGCCTCTCCCCCTGAAGGGAAAGGTGTATGCCTCATGTGTTAGAAGTGCAATGACGTATGCCTCAGAAACATGGTCTGTTAAAGTAGAGGATGTCAACAGAATGGAACGTAATGAGATGAGAATGGTGAGATGGATGTGTGGGGCCAGGCTACAGGATAGAATAACAAATGTTGAGCTGAGGAGACGTTTAGGTATAAACAGTATTAGCGAGGTGTTGCGTACAAGTAGACTGGGATGGTATGGAGATGTGGAGAGAATGGATGAACAAAATTGGGTGAAAAAATGCAGGTCTGTGATTGTGGAAGGAGCTGCACCAAGGGGTGGACTGAGGAAGACCTGGGATCGGACTATACGTGCCGATCTCAAATCCAAGAACTTGACAAGTGAAGCAGCCCTTAACAGGGTTGCCTGGAATGCCACCATTAGGACAAGAGACTGAAACTGCACGTATGTGTGGAACACTCAGTCTTAAACTTGTATGTATGTTCACAAACGTTTCTGAGTGACTGTGTACTTGTATTGTATAGGTTCATCAAGCCATGGCAGTAAAGGCGGAGACAGAGTTCTACCGGCGCTGGAGGAGTACAGTGACGGACGAGGGTGAAGGGTACACCATGGGAGCGCTATACTGGCAACTCACCGATATATGGCAGGGAGCGTCATGGGCATTTATTGGTTAGTTCAACGATTGTACAGAATTTACCAGAACATCCTGAACTTCCCAAATTCCTTAAGTATGACGAGAGTACGTTAATATATGCGTGATTAATTTGATTGGGACCCAAATTCACTTACTCATATAGTGATGTACATTCTACATGGTGGTTTTGTGTTCTTTTATTTCAAAAGTGTATTTTGCTAAACCGTTATTTCCACATAGTGATTTTGATAAGTTATTTTGTCTTTATGCTGTGCAGTTCCTGTTTTTGGTTTATTTGTTTTGCAAGTTTTACATTTTTATCTAACCTGGAGCTGTGTTTTTGTCATCCAGGCTGGAGCTTGAGCAGTCTTGCACCTCCAAGATACGCTTGGTGCTATTGGTAACCAGTCTGCAAAAACAGTTTCAATTCGATGAGCCACAAAGCTTTCTTACATTTGGAAACCCATTACGCCATCAGACAGTAGGCTACACTAGGACCACACGGCTGGGAAAGTGTAGATAGCAGAGAAGAAGTGTTGTAGATAGATTGATTGTTTACCCTTTCCTAATGGTCAAATACAATAATAATCTGCTTTTTATACTGCTGTTCATGTTCACACTTGGGAATCTCAACATAAATAACACATAAAGATGTTACATGGCACTGGTTGCCAGGAAAATTTTGATCATATAAAATTAACTGTAAAATGTCCTATGTGATACCCCCTTAATACATGATTGATATTACAGAGTACAAAGGGCGTTGGAAGATGCCCCACTACTACGTCAAGAACTCCTTTGCTCCGGTTATTACTTCTGTATACATGGATGTAGGAAATGTAAGTCCAGCATTCATTTTTGGCCTGGATACACTTTAGTCTATTTATTTCCAGCTGGTGGTAATTTGAATTATACCACCCCATTTCTCGGTATTTAACCCCTTCTGTACCGCGGACGTCGTTTTAACTTTGCTTTGGCTACTATTAGGCGATTTAATTCAGCTTAATAATGGCCTCCAGCAATTAACAGGCTTCGAACTCTCACATAACCTTTTTTTACTACCACAGATCCTTCTTAAACTGCATAAAATTGCCTAAATATAGATAATATAATACTGTATTACAATGACGTACAGTACCCAGTAAAGAAGGGGTTAATGGAAACACATGTAACATGTTGTTTTTGCGGGTGCCCAACCCCGAAAGGGATTGAAATAGGGGAGCTATCCCCCCGCCAAAGGCGGCTTTCTAGGGCCTTTCCTAGCTGTTGCTGAGAGGATTGGGTTCTAGTCATGTGGTGATGGGCTGGTCTATCAGAGAGAACCGAGCGATCTCTGCCATACCCATAGCTTACTCTGACTTTTCCTTTTACTTATATATTTTCTAGATCTCAAGTGACGGCGTCTCTTCCGTGGATTGACCTCCCAATCTACCAAGATTGGAAGCCAAAGCGTCATATTTTTCCTTTGCCCCTCAACTTTCTCTTCATAATTGCTGAGGGGCACGGCCCTGGGTGGGGCTTTGGTTTCCTGGGCGTTTCCGCACCCTCCTCAGCTCCCCGCCATGGAATGGCTTCGGTGACCCAGGCTTTATTGTGGTCGGCAGGGAGGGTTCTGTAGGGGCGCTCGGTTTTGGCCTTGCTCGGGGCCTTGGGGCTGTTCGGCCAGGCAGCTTGGGGAACAGCAACAACAACAACCAGGTTCTCATAACTAACAACCCATTTTGCTACAAAATCTTTGTAATAACGGAGTAATCAATATGGGAGTGTCAAGTTACCATTAGCTGGAAAGCAACAGACTGTAGCAGTACTAGCAGACACTAAATATTCTATAGTTTTACTGGAAATATATCAAACCCAAATGAAACACTATAGATTTCTATCATTATAATGTAAAACTTGCAAAATAAACAAACCAAAACTGGGACGACACACGATAAATGCAAATGAACTTATCAAAATCGCTATGTGGAAATAACGCTTAATAAAATAAAATTTTGAAATAAAGGAACACAATCCACCACATAGGGTGTACATCACTACATGAGCAAGTCAATCTGGTTCCCAAGCAAACTGATCGTACATATAACATGCACCATCGTCATGTTCAAGGAATTAGTCAAAATGGGAAGTCTGGGATGTTCTGGTAAATTTGACTAAATTCTGTATGAATAAAGAAACTACAATTTATATAAAATGTTATATTAAGCTAAATTTGCAATTTGACAAGATATCAACAATAGTACAACAAATATATAAAGCACTCACTAACGATAGTGCTATCGGGTAGGTACCTGGAAGCATAGCATGCTTCCAGTGACTCCTAACAATCAGTAAATGGAGATATAGGTGATGTGTAAAGCCACTATCAAATGAGAGCTTTTATAGTCAACATTCGATGATCAACATTTTTCTGGCAACATTTCTGGAATATTTTGCATTGGTATCGGAAACTAGACTGATGATAGATGAACTTAGGTGGCAGGAATATTTTATATGTTGACCTCATAAGCTGCCAGAGCAGTGTTGAGGGAAAAAGCGATCGTGTGATAAGGGTCAAAGTAGGTATAAATGAAAATGATGAGACTTGTGAGAAAGAAGGCTATTATAGTCTGTTATTTTTTCCAGGTGATGGTAAATTGAATCCCTTAGCAACTGATTTCTGGATTCTTACTGGAATAATATGATACTGCTATGTCTCTGCCTCACATTATTGACAAGTTTTCATAATTAGCAACATATTAAACTATAAAATCTTGGTAATAGCCGAGTAATAAAGATGGTGAGATAGCAGTTTACCATCAGCTGGAAGAAAACTTACTATTATAATGTAGAACTTGCAAAATAAACAAACCAAAACTTATACTAACACAGTAAAAAGACAAAACTTACTATACTATACTGTAGTTCAGGTCAGGGATGCTTGTCATTTTATTTGCCCTAGCTATTTTGAAAGGTGAATGTAAAAGTACAAAGGATGTTTTGAAAGGTACAGTAATATTTACTGTATTGTTTAAGGTTGTTGTTGTTGTTCCCCAAGCTGCCTGGCCGAACAGCCCCAAGGCCCCGAGCAAGGCCAAGGCCATAACCAAGCGCCCCCAGAGAACCCTCCCTGCCGGCCACAATAAAGCCTGGGTGACCGAAGCCACTCCATGGCGGGGAGCTGAGGAGGGTGCGGAAACTCCCGGGAAACCAAAGCCCCACCCAGGGCCCTGTGCCTCTCAGCAATTATGAAGAGAAAGTTGAGGGGCAAAGGAAAAATGTGACGCTTTGGCTTCCAATCTTGGTATATTGGGAGGTCAATCCACGGAAGAGACGCCGTCACTTGAGATCTAGAAAATATATAAGTAAAAGGAACAGTCAGAGTAAGCTATGGGTATGGCAGAGATCGCTCAGTTCTCACTCTGATAAACCAGCCCATCACCACATGACTAGAACCCAATCCTCTCAGCATCAGCTAGGAAAGGCCCTAGAAAGCCGCCTTTGGCGGGGGGATAGCTCCCCTATTTCAACCCCTTTCGGGGTTAGGCACCCGCCTATTGTTTAAGGTTGTTGTTGATGTAGTTCCCTAAGCTGCCTGGTAGAATAGCCCCGAGTCCATGACTATGGCTACGATCGGGCTTTTTGTTTATAGTATTTGGTAATACTGTACATAGAAGTAACTTGTTAGATTGTTAGAACCTACTTTTGATAATGGAAATTGTACTTATAACTGTCGTGATGGTGTAAGGGTTAGAGCGTGTAAGTTCTGTATGTGATATCCTATGTTCAAATCCTGGGAGAATCGCATGCTTTCATTAATTTAATTTGTGGTGTTATTGGTGTTAAGAATGATGTTAAAAATTACAAAGCAAAGAGAGTTAGTTTGGAAGGTATTATATCTTAGATAAATTGTGCTTTATTCTAACTTGTGTAAAATCCTATAGCAGTAACAGAAATATCATTACGTCCTCATTATACTGTACAAGCTATTTTATTTTATCCTTCAGGTGAAAGTGTACGTGGTGAGTGACCTGATGGATGACGTTGAAGGAGCGACTCTCACCATCAATCTCCATCGCTGGTTCCTGTATCATCATCCAACACCACTATCACTGTGGTTAGTACAATAATAGCTCTAATAGTACTACTGTGTTCTTTTATTTATAAATTATTATTTTACTTAAACATTGTTTCCACATAGCGATTTTGATTAGTTGTTTTGTCTTTTTACTGTGTTCGTATAAGTTTTGGTTTGTTTATTTTGTAAGTTTTACATTATAAAATAATTCTCAAACAAAATAACTATGACTGTGGTTAGAGGTAGCAGCAGCAAACTTAACAATAATATTGAGGGTGGGTGCCCAATCCCGAAAGGGGTTGAAATTGGGGAGCCATGGCGGCTTTCTAGGGCCTTTCCTAGCAAGTAAATTGTTCCATAAATTTAATCTTTTTAGGGTCAATTATTGTGACTGTATTCTAAAATTTGACATCAATAATTTTAATCAAGCATTTTTAACTTGAAGTTTCTTGTATAACCTCTGCTTACTTTTTGTCTGTATTTATTGTTTTTTGTCTGTATTTATTGTTTATCTTTTTCTTTTTCTATTATTAATATTAATATTGATTATTTTTTAAATTTATTGTTCTTGTTAAAAGAGTACTCTTTGTTTAAATCTGTTGTTACTTCATATTTTGCAATTATTTGTCTTTATATTATATGTATTCATTGTCGATAGTATCAATTGCTTACTTTTGCGATTTCCTTAGTTTATTTGTGCTATAAATGTAGGTTATTTGTAGGGTAGTTATTGATAGGGGTCATTTGAGGCATGCTATGCTTACAGGTACCTACCCGATAGCACTATCGTTAGTGAGTGCTGTACTGTATTTTATATATTATTTTGTAATAGTATAGATATCTTATCAATATTTGTATTTTGTGTACTATTGTTAATGTCTTGTCATGTTGCAAATTTGATTTTAAATAATATTTTGACATTTAACATTTAGTTTCTTTATTCATGCAGAGTTTAGTAAAATTTGCCAGAACGTCCCGGACTTCCCAAACTTGACTACTTCCTTTAACGTGACGATAGTGCGTTGTTATATGTGCGATTAGTTTGCTTGGGAAACAGATTAACTTGCTCATGTAGTAATGTACACCCTATGTGGTGGATTGTGTTCTTTTATTTAATAGTTTTCATTTTAGTAAGCGTTGTTTCCACATAGCGATTTTGATAATTTAATTTGACTTTATATTGTCCTTGTCCCAATTTTGGTTTGTTTAGTTTGCAAGTTTTACATTTTAATGCTGAGAGGATTGGGTTCTAGTCATGTGGTGATGGGCTGGTCTATCAGAGTGAGAGTTAAGCGTTCTCTGCCATACCCATAGCTTACTCTAACTGTTCCTTTTACTTATATATTTCCTAAATCTCAAGTGGCGGCATCTCTTCCGTGGATTGACCTTCCTACTGCCAACTCTCGAGGTTGGTAGATTGGGAGCCAGAGCGTCACATTTTTCCTTTGCCCCTCAGATTTCCCTTTCAAAATTGCTGAGGAGCACAGGTCCTTGGGTGGGGCTTCGGTATCTCGGGCGTTTCCGCGCCCTCCTCGCCTGTGAGCGGCTGTTTTGTGGTAGGCAGGGAGGGTTCTGTGGAGGCGCTGGTTTATGGCCTTGGCCTTGCTCGGGGCCTTGGGGCTGTTTGGTCAGGCAGCCTGGGGAACAGCAACAACAAACAACAATAATATTGACTCCATAACTTCTCATAACTAAAAATGAATGAAAGCAATCATGCTGACATTTCTATCATTTGGAAAGAACCTACCAGGAAATAGGTGTGGATATTTACAGCCAGTTTGCTCTAGGTCCTTTTGAGTTACAAAGAGGTCATGGATCAAGATTTTTGTCAAGTTCTTTTATGTCATCAACCAACAAAACTATGACTGTGGTAGTTAGTAAATTTGTAGCTCTAACAATGCTGCCTCTTTCCTATTCTCTACCAACAAGACTATCACTTTACCAACAATACCTAGATGTGTGTGAAATTGTGTTTTTATCTGTGTTTGTTCGTTGTTTTATGTTGTTTTGTGTTTTCCCTGTTCTTGCTCTGTCTTGAGTCGGCCACCCCCAAGAAAAAATAAAATAAAAAATAGAAACAATGGGGATTGGGCCTGAGCATATAGCTAGATAGATACTGTAGATAGAAAACTACCTCACTACCACTGTTGATATACAAGGTTGTTGACGCGGGCTGTAGTACATGGAATTTTTACATCGTTCTTAACACCAACAATGCCCCAAATTAAATTAATGAAGGAATGTGATTCTCCCAGGTATTCGAACCTAGGATATCACATACAGAATTTACACACTATAACTATTACACTTTCAAGACAGTTATAAGTACAGCACATGACCACGATTGATATCCATTTATAGTCAATACAGTCATATATGTATGTGTAATACTCAGGCACATACCCCATAGCTGGGGGTGGCTGACTCGAGACAGAGCCCGAACAGACACAACATATAAAGTTCCAATTCTTGGGGTAGCGACCACTTTCGCGTTCCCTTGCCCTTTCTCTGTCTCGTCTAGTAGGTGAATTTAACAAGGGGAGGAGGATTCATAGCCTCCTTCCCCCGATATGGGAATAGTAGTACTGTATAGAGACCCTCAGAAACGGCTAAGGTTGGGTAGAGGATGCCAAACCTCACTCTGGACAGGACCAGCCATCACCCATTACCTGAATTGTACTTAATCCTCCTGGCCCGGTTGTCATTTTAAAATGACACCACGAATTAAGGGCCGGTGCCCGGATGTCATTTTAAAATCTGTAAGCTTGAAAGCCTATTCAGCTTGGTCTGAACGCCGTGCGTCCGACGCATGTAAACAAAGCCGATCGTTACGTCACCGCACCTCCGAAAACAAGAAAGAGAAGACTCGTTTGTTATTGTATGTCTGTATGTCGTTGTTTCAGTAGTGAAAAGATCGTCATATTGCTAACATCGCCTGCTAGTGCTCTCCACTGAAATCGTCATCACAACTGAACCAGTTGACATAGAGAGCTCTACTCAACGCCAGTCTACAGATTGGAAACTGCACTACATTTATAGATGCGTGGGAAATTTCTAGCAGTTAAACTAAACAAAAATACGGTAGCCTAGGCCTAGACGTTTTTCGGCCAGATCGCCCGGGTAGCCCACACTGTCATTTTGAGAGCCTGCCCGGGCCAGGAGGGTTAAGGTATTAATACAAACTAAGTATAGATCATATTCATACAGTATTCCACTTATTTAATGTGATGGTTTTTTATTCCAGAGTGCACAAGCAGCAAATGAAGCGTCGGACCTTGAACTAGACACCCACTGTCAGGACGGACTGTACGATGCTGTAGACGTGTGTTTCCTAACCTCGCACCTCACACTACCCGAGGGCATCACACAACAACAACAAGTCCCTCGTAACTTCTACCTCATGGGCCGACCAAAGGACGCCCCCCTTGGACATGCTCAGCTCCAGGTGGGTCATTCATTAACCACATTTTCCTTTAATTCTGACTAGCATTAGAACTACTGTATATTTTGAGAAGCTTAGGTACATGGGAGCGTTTTGTTCGTGGCCACCCCTTCGGCGTCAGGCAATAGATAGATAGATGGGAATAAATGGTACTGAAAGCTTAAGGGGAGGTATTTAGTTTGCTCCCTGGACCTTCATCAAGCTTAATATTTTATCCTTATAGAAGCGGTGACTATCCATGTGCAGTATGTGAGAAGGTGGTGGGTTGTAACTCAATTCAATGTTGCATCTGTAGTGACTGGGTACACAAGAGATGTAGTGGGGCTAGAGGACCTTTGGCGAGAATCATAGACTTTGAATGCACAGTGTGATAGGGAGAACTTGTGTTAAATTTTGATTTTGGCAGTGTAGCGCTGAAATGTGTGAGTAAATTCTGCTACTTAGGCGATTCGGTTTCCGCCGGAGGTGGCGATGAAGCTAGCTCCATTGCTAGAGTCAGAAGTGGGTGGGGGAAGTTTAGAGAGCTGTGTCCACTCCTGACCATGAGAGGACTTCCACTTCACCTTAACCCTCCTGGCCCGGGCAGGCTCTCAAAATATCAGTGTGGGCTACCCGGGCGATCTGGCCGAAAAACGTCTAGGCCTAGGCTACCGTATTTTTGTTTAGTTTAACTGCTAGAAATTTCCCACGCATCTATAAATGTAGTGCGGTTTCCAATCTGTAGACTGGCGTTGAGTAGAGCTCTCTATGTCAACTGGTTCAGTTGTGATGACGATTTCAGTGGAGAGCACTTGCAGGCGATGTTAGCAATATGACAATCTTTTCACTACTGAAACAACGACATACAGACATACAATAACAAACGAGTCTTCTCTTTCTTGTTTTCGGAGGTGCGGTGACGTAACGATTGGCTTTGTTTACATGCGTCGGACGCACGGCGTTCAGACCAAGCTGAATAGGCTTTCAAGCTTACAGATTTTAAAATGACAGCCGGGCTCCTGCCCTTAATTCGTGGTGTCATTTTAAAATGACAACCGGGCCAGGAGGGTAAAAGGGAAGGTGTATACCTCGTGTGTTAGGAGCGCGATGACCTATGCCTCGGAGAAGTGGACGTTTAAAGCGGAGGATATCTTTAAAATGGAACGGAATGAGAAGAGAATGGTGAGATGGATGTGTGGGGTTAACCTCAGGGATGGGGTATCGAGCGAGGAATTAAGAAGGCATCTGAGCATGAGGAGTATCAGAAGTGATGCGCACAAGTCAACTTGGTTGGTTTGGAGACGTGGAGAGAATGGATGATCAGAGCTGGGTGAGGAAATGTCGGACTGTGAACTTGGGGGGAGCTGTGCATAGGGGTAGACCTAGAAAGACGTGCGATCAGGTACTCCGTTCTGATAACAAAATAAAGAACTTGACAACGGAGGTAACCCTTGACAGGGCCGCCATTTAGGACATGAGACTGTAACCACATTCTCTGTGGACAAAACGGCCTTTAAACTTGTATGTATGTAGAGCGAGTTCGACTGACACAGACATGATATATAGGGATGAAATTACTCATAAATAAGTCTCCAGTTCCATGCAAGGATAGAACCATTCCAAATACCCCTTACTATACAGGTTTCCCTTGATTTACGATTGGGTTACGTTCTTGAAAACCCAATTTTAAATAGAAAAAATCATATACTGTAGCGAACCCTAAAATTAATGGGGTCAATGGGGATGCGTTCTCTGACCAGCTAAACCCCAAATCCAAACACCTAAAATCCTATAATAATATCATAAATTGGGGCATCGGATAGTGAGGAAGACCTGTACAGTATATAGATCTAACCCAAACTGACCTTAACATTGACCTCCCAGCCTGGTTTGAAGGATGGATCGGGTTTTAATGGAGACCTGTACAGTACTTTCTAACTCCTCAACCCTTATCTACCCCCAGTTGAGTGTTGTATCGGAGCCGGTAGTGTCAAGCGGCAGTAACTGGACCTTTACCATGAGCGTGACCAGCGATGCCGTGGCACTCTTCGTGTGGCTCCACACAGATATAGCGGGCATCTTCTCCGACAACGGCTTCATCATGACCCAAGCTTCAGTGGAGGTCCTCTTCTACGCTGACAAGGAAACCACCAAGAGCGAACTGGAGGCTTCACAAACGATCATCTCCCTCACTGATACGTACACCACACAGGCTCAGAGGAACCAGGAGGGACTGAGAGATCGAGCCTTCCACCCTAACGACCTCAATAATGTAATTTATTTATACTATGAATTAAACCAAAACAGAACCAGGAGGGACTTCGAGATCAAGCCTTTCACCCTAACGACCTCAATAATGTCATTTACTTAAACTAGGGATTAAATTGAAAGGTGAAACTTGCAAAACACACAGACCAAAACAGGGACGACACAGTGATTGAACTTGCTAAACATACAAACCAAAGCAGGACCAGAACAGACTTGGAGATCGAACCTTCCATCCAAACGACCTTATTTATTCTTTATTCATGCAGAGTTTAGTAAAAATTTACCAGAACATCCTCAACTTCTCAAATTGACTAATGCCTTGAACGTGACGATAGTGCGTTGTTATGTGTGCTATTAGTTTGATTGGGAAACAGATTAACTTGCTCATGTGGGTGGGTGCCCAACCCCGAAAGGAGTTGAAATAGGGGAGCTATCCCCCCGCCAAAGGCGGCTTTCTACAGTAGGGCCTTTCCTAGCTGATGCTGAGAGGATTGGGTTCTAGTCATGTGGTGATGGGCTGGTCTATCCGAGTGAGAACTGAGCGATCTCTGCCATACCCATAGCTTACTCTGACTGTTCCTTTTACTTATATATCTTCTAGATCTCAAGTGGCGGCGTCTTTTCCGTGGAGTGACCTCCCTACTGCCAACCTAGAAGTTGGCAGATTGGGAGCCAAAGTGTCACATTTTTCCCTTACCCCTCAACTTTCCCTTCATAATTGCTGAGGGGCACAGGGCCTTGGGTGGGGCTTTGGTTTCCCGGGCGTTTCCGCACCCTCCTCGGCTCCCTGCCTTGGAGTGGCTTCGGTCACCCGGGCTTTGTTAGTGGTAAGCAGGGAGGATTTTTCGTTTATGGCCTTGGCCTTGCTCGAGACCTTGGGGCTGTTCGGCCAGACAGCCTGGGGAACAACAACAACAACAACTTGCTCATGTACACCCTATGTGGTGGATTGTGTTCTTTTATTTCATAAATTTTATTTTAGTAAGTGTTGTTTCCACATAGCGATTTTGATAATCTATATTTTATTAATTTCACCACAACACCAAACACTCCCAATGAAATTAATTAAAGTATATATGATCCGCCAGGATTCGAACCCGGGTTATCACACACAGAAGTTAATTTGACTTTATATTGTCTTTGTCCCAGTTTTGGTTTGTTTAGTTTGCAAGTTTTACATTATAATAACTAATGTCATTTACTTATACAGTACAGTACTAGGATTGTACTTAAAAGGTAAAACTTGCAAAACACACAAACCAAAACAGGAACTGCACCCTATAAAGACAAAAGAATCTGTCAAAATCACTATGTGAAAATAATGCATTGAAGATTAAGCAAAACAATATTATAATAATGTAAAACTTACAAAATATACACACCAAAACAAGGACACGACAATATAAAGGCAAAAGAACTAATAAAAATCGCTATCATTTATGAAATAATACTCAAAACCACCATAATGTATTACTGTTTCACATTAAGGGTGTATGGCATTTACTCTGTGATAGTAGTATAAATATTGTAGGCAAAGCTATGATCATTTAATTGTTATCAATGCCAAGTGTAATTTACCCCTTCTGTGCCTGTCAACATTCTTTTCATTTTATTCTGGCTACTACTAATCGATTTTATTCAGTTTAGGAAGGATATCTAGCAATTATAATGTAAAACTTGCAGAATAAACAAACCAAAACAGGGACGACTCAATATAAACTTATTTAAAGACAAAAGAACTTATCAAAAATCACTACATGGAAATAATGCTTTAGTAAAATGTGGCTTTCAACCATCTCAATCAAGCCTTTCAACTACCACTGATCCTTCCTAAGCTGCATAAAATGATTAAGATCATCCAGATATAGCTAGAATATAATAATCTATTTTTTATTAATTTCACCACAACACCAAACACCTCCAATGAAATTAATGAAAGCATATGTGTGCTCCACCCGATTCGAACCCGGGTTATCATCATCATCACAACCCGGGTTATCACACACAGATTTTTAGACACCTTAACCATTACACCACTAAGACATCCATCGCTGGTGCAAAGGACACAATTTGCTCTACAGTAGCCTATTCAGTAGTGCATATGAAATCTTTTGTAGCTGAATTTTATAGGACATTAATTATATTTATACAGCATATATCATTAATGTTGATATGTATATTGATATTTGATATAGAACAATACATTTTATTGGATGCAATATGGAGTATTCTTTATTCCCTTGACTGGTGTCTTATTACAGTATGTATGTCTTGAAATGTCAAAATTAATGGGGGATAAACATGAGGGAGAAGGGGGTCCAAGAAGAAAAAAAATATAAAATTTTATTTCGCTACAAAATCTTCTTAACCCCATCAGCATACGTGGAAGCATTATTTAATATAACTTATTCTGGCTATATTTAGACAATTTTATTAAGATTATGAAATGCCTCTGGAAATCTGAAGGGTCAAAAGCAACTCAATTATACCTCTGACCCCCCCCTTGTACTACTCTCCTTGCTACGGTTGGGGGGCTTCGGGGCCGGCGACTGGGGCTTGATGGGAAATGGTTGTGGTCATTTCCCTTCCTCTCTCCCCTCGAGCTTTCGTCGTCAGCTTGACTTATTTTGAGTAGTTTTTCATTCCTCTTTCTACGTTTTTCCCCTTCTATTCTTATTCTGTCCCATTCGGCTGTCCTCGGGCAACCTATATCTCATGTCTCCCTGGCCTGGCTAGGTAGCAGACTCCTGACCTGATTTGTCTCTTCGGTTGCTGATGTGGCCGAACTGGCTTGATTCCCTTCGGTTATGCATGTTTTGCTTCTCGATGTGATTTTTTCTACCTTCGACTTGATCTCTCATTCTTCGCCCTGATCACTTCTTGGTTGGTGTTGTGGTGTAGCAGTTCTTGCCTCATCCTTCGGCCCTGCCCTATAAGAGTTCTGATGTGGAGCTCATGTGGTCCGGCTGAACTGGTGAAATGTCGAGAAATGTCTGCGTGTCTTCACGTTCCTAGATTTGTTCCCCTACTGCCTTTCCCTCTCTATCTTGACTTTAGTTATATATCTTGATCGAACCTTCGGGCCAGCCCTATGAGAGTTCTTTTGTGGAGCTCAGTGGTCTGGTTTTAAACTAATATTAAAAAAAAATAAAAAGAAAAAAATCTAACTCCCACAGATCCTTCCTAAGCTGAACACAATCGTCTAATGATAGTCAGAATAAACTTTAGAAGGCGTCATAATCCACAAGGGGTGTATTGCCAAGTAATAGACGAAACAGAGTAAGGGGAGAGGGAACGTGAAAGTGGTCCCGGACCCTATAAGAATTGGAACTTTAAATGTTGTTTCTGTTCAAGCTCTGTCTCGAGTTGGCCACCCCCAGCTATGGGGTATGTGTCTGAGTATATACATATATACAGTACGTACATACAATAAAAAAGGGAACGAAACCATGCCCGCCAGCCTAAAAGAAAATCTACTGTATATACATTATAAATATATGTATGTACAGTATATACTCAGGCACATACCCCATAGCTAAGGGTGGCCGACTCGAGACAGAGCCCGAATAGGGAAAAACATAAAAAAATAAAATAAAAATAATAATAATAATAATCACAAATATCTAGGACGCCAAGGAGAAGACCCAGAGACCTAGGACTAGCCGTTTATGATGGTCAAAATAAGATATACAAGAAGTTTACAGTAAAGTCTACAAAATGGAGTCTAGAGGAATAGCCTGTCAACCTCCCGATAGATGGCCACTGTTATCAACACGGCAGCAGACGACGAACCCAGAACAAGTAAGTAACACCGATTTACTCAACCATTGGACCACCTCAAGGACATTCAGGTTTAATATAAGGTATAGTATAACCTTAGATCATCATAGAGAGCATTGATATTGATGGTAGGCTTATATAACATCTATAATCAACCTTTACAACTCTACTGGAATCAAAGGACTATCACTGACGCATGCGCAGGAGTCGTTTCTGCCTGACGCCATTTTGGAGACATATGTACAGTTGTCCACGCATCTAGCTGTTCCGTAGCTATTTGTAATATTAACCCCTTCAACACGATGACGTGATTCTCATCTTAAGGGGAGGCAGACCGTTTGTTTGGTCTATTAATTCATTTGTTCATATATTTTTTTAGTTTCCTCCCTAGACTTCCATCAAGCTTAGAAAAACACCCCCCTAGACCCCCCTTCAAGATACATTTGTACATTTTTCGGTAGAAAAATTTCCCGGCCAAAGGCCGGTTCCTCTTAAAATTGCAGGCTCGCTATCGCTCGCCAGGAAATAATCGACACCTAAATGGCACGAAAGGTTTTAACATTGACAACGAAATGGGGCGAAAGGTGTTAAAATCGCCAAACTAATGGGCCGAACGTCTTACAATCTCAAAAATTAGTGGGGCTAAACATGAGGGAGAAGGGGATCCAGAAAAACGGCCTGCCTCCCCTTAATCTGGTTACCATTAGACGATTTTCTTTACTGTCTGGTCTATCTCTCGTCTACTAATAGCCATAATATAATGTATATTTCACTTCGCTTGTGGTGATATTACTTTACATTTAGTATGCGTCTAAGTGTACAGTCGCGCTAATAAGTCATGTCTCAGCTGTCATTACGTTTGGCTCGCTCTGTGCTGTATTAATGTCAGTCAGATGTTGAATAGGGTGGGTAAGTGTAGGAATATGTTTGTATATCTCACTCAAAAAGAAGAAATCATCTGTAAATATTGCCGATACCAATTATTGATCGAAACATAATTGGTGCCGAGACATCACTTATTAGCGCGACTGTACAGTACATTAAATGTGTTCAGGATTTTTATTTCCTTTATACCTACCTCTATAAATGTCTATCTATCTATCTATCTATATGCTCAGGCCCAATCCCCATTTTTCCTATTTTTGTTATTATATTTTATTAAAATAAAATATATTTAGCATTGATTATTATTTGTTTTAATTTGTTTTATCTTTGTTTTGGGTAACATTAGACGATTATATACAGTTTAGGAAAGATCTCGAGCAATCGGAGGGGTAAAAATTACCTCAATTAACCCTTAAACGTCCTCAGATCCTTCCTAATCTTAATGAAATCGTCTAATAATAGCCAGAACATTATGAATAAGTATGTCCTCGAACACTGACAGAGCTAATTTATTTATCATTAATTTCAGATGGTGTATTTGGCGGTAACAAGAATGACATTGGCGTTTGGACTACAACACTTCTTTCCTCAGCTGGACAAAATCGCCTAGTGTTGGCCAGAGGAACAAGGGTTATTACACAGCACCGAAGGCCTCCGTCGAACGCTGCTATCACCCAGCCGCACCAAACCCTTCTCCCTCCAAATCTCTCTCTTCCCTGACAACTCTTTCGCCTGATCCAGAACAACAAGCAAAGAACAGTAACAAGAGTGAGACGAGCGGCAATAAGCGTCCTGTCAGTCCCCGACGGATTAAAACTCATGAAAAATACAGATCATCGTATTGTTGTAATACCCATTTAAATGTATATTGGTGGTAATAAACCCACTGTATTGAAGATTATAAAGTTAATCACTATCAATATACCTATATAACCCATCTCACAGCATGTTGCCCTTGAACAGCCCTCTGCGTAGCTCCCCCCCCCATCAATATGCCTATATAACCCATCACACAGCATGTTGCCCTTGAACAGCCCTCTGCGTAGCCCCCCCCCATCAATATGCCTATATAACCCATCACACAGCATGTTGCCCTTGAACAGCCCTCTGTGTAGCCCCCCCCCCCCATCAATATACCTATATAACCCATCACACAGCATGTTGCCCTTGAACAGCCCTCTGCGTAGCCCCCCCCATCAATATACCTATATAACCCATCACACAGCATGTTGCCCTTGAACAGCCCTCTGTGTAGCCCCCCCATCAATATACCTATATGACCCATTACACAGCATGTTGCCCTTGAACAGCCCTCTGTGTAGCCCCCTCCCCCCATCAATATACCTATATAACCCATCACACAGCATGTTGCCCTTGAACAGCCCTCTGCGTAGCCCCCCCCATCAATATACCTATATAACCCATCACACAGCATGTTGCCCTTGAACAGCCCTCTGTGTAGCCCCCCCATCAATATACCTATATAACCCATCACACAGCATGTTGCCCTTGAACAGCCCTCTGCGTATCTCCCTCCCTCCCTCCCCCCCATCAATATACCCATATAACCCATAGCACAGCATGTTGCCCTTGAACAGCCCTCTGCATAGCCCCCCCCCCATCAATATACCTATATACCCCATCACACAGCATGTTGCCCTTGAACAGCCCTCTGCGTAGCTCTCTCCCCCCCCCCCCCCGCCATCAATATACCTATATAACCCATCACACAGCATGTTGCCCTTGACCAGCCCTCTGCGTAGCCCCCCCCCCCCCCCGCCATCAATATACCTATATAACCCATCACACAGCATGTTGCCCTTGAACAGCCCTCTGCGTAGCCCCCCCCCCCCCCCCCCCCCCCGCCATCAATATACCTATATAACCCATCACACAGCATGTTGCCCTTGAACAGCCCTCTGCGTAGCCCCCCCCCCCCCCCCCGCCATCAATATACCTATATAACCCATCACACAGCATGTTGCCCTTGAACAGCCCTCTGCGTAGCTCCCCCCCCCCCCTCCCCCCCGCCATCAATATACCTATATAACCCATCACACTGCATCTTGCCCTTGAACAGCCCTCTGCGCAGACCCCCCTCACTACTAAACTAATACTAAAGATATTGAACATTACAAAATATATATGTCTCACATAATTCTACGGGGGAAGCACTGCCCTACTCGCACAACTAGCCAGTCAATATCTCCTCGGGCAGTATTGTGACGTCAAACAAAACTTTCAATCTTCAGCCAATCAGAAACCAGCAACTTTTTCAGGGGTCTGAAATTCATACGCTATGGCCTTTGGGTGGACGTGTGGGGTTCATCCTACTCGCGCCATAACTTGCTTAGCTCTCTGTGGGGTCGGTCAAGGGCTCTGGCTAGTCTGTTGAGAATACGAGTTCGTAAGCTGTCACAAAGATTGCATATAAATCTACGGGAGAAGCACTACCTTTCTCGCACTACCAAACGAATATCGCCTCGGGCAGTATTGTGACGTCAGAAAAACTTACAAAGTTTCAGCCAATCAGAAGCGAGCAACTTTTTCAGGGTTCTGAAATTCATACGCTATGGCTTTAAAGGTGGACGTTTGGGTTCATCCTACTCGCACTAGTCTGTCGAAAATATGAGTTCGTAAAACCAAACAAATATCGCCTCGGGCAGTATGATGACGTCAGACAAAACTTTCAATCTTCAACCAATCAGAAGCCAGCAACATTTTTCAGGGCTCTACAATTCATACGCTATGGCCTCTCGGTGGACGAAGGGTGGGGGGGGGGGGGGGGGGTGTTCATCCTACTCGTGCCATAGCTTACTCAGCTCTTTGAGGGGTCGGTCACGGGTTGGGTTGTCTGTTGAGAAAATGAGTTTGTAAGGGATAACTAATGTGTTCGTAATAACATAGCCCTATGGAGGTATATTGGTGGTAATTAACCTTTAATTATACGGATAGAAAGGTAAATCACTGTTAATATAGCCGATGATTCTATACACCTTATAAATTTGGACGCCATCTTGTTTCCAACTCGCCGCCATCTTGTAAACCTTTTCAGTATTTTTGTTTTGTTTTTTGGACGCATTATTCCTAGGTTGTTCTGGCTAACATTAGCCGATTTTACGCAGCTTCGTAAGGGCCTCTAGGAATAAAAAGATTACGAAAAAGGGCTATTAAGATCTTTGGGTATAATATATTTTGAGTAATTTAACTATCTAACTGGTCTAAGATGGGTTTATTACGGCCAATATATCTTGTTAAGGGTAGGTTGTCATGGGCACTTTATCGACCCTTTACATACCCATATATTTTGTTATTATTATTATTAGTAACCCTTTTACTTCCACACTTCCTTCTTAAACTGCACAAAATCGTCTAAATGTAGCAACAACAAAAATTAAAAGACGTCCTCGGTACGGAAAGGGTTAATTGGGTAGTTAATTATGGACACGTTAAATGCCCTTCCATACCCTTAACCCTTTGAGTACCAGCGACGTGTGTTATCTTTTAGTCTAGCTATAAGTAGACGATATTATGCAGCTTAGGAAGGATCTGTGGTAGTTTAAGGGGTTGATTGAGATAATATGAAGCCTTATTATTGCTAGAGGTACTTCCTAAGCTGAATACAATTGCCTGATAGGTGCCAGAATAGGATGAAAAGGACGTCCCTGGTACTGAATGGGTTAGTGATATGAGAGTATACTTATTAGTGATCTATATAGTCATTTGTTTTAGGTAGGATGGGACAATATTAAGGGAGTGGGGGGGTTTTCTGGACCCTCTTCTCCATCTTTAGCCCCATTGGTTTTGAGATTTTCAGACGTTCGCCCCATTAGTTTGGTGATATTAAGACCTTTCGCTCTAATTCTTTGTACATTTTAAGACCTTTCGTGCCGATTTTTAAGGGCGAGGTTTGGAAATATAACAAAAACGCCCAAGAAGTTATGAATTAATAAATAGAGCTAAATTATCCTTACAGATATTTTAATTAATTAATTAAATTTATAATATTAATTCAGTGTGTGTGATTTTGTGTTTTGTTTTGTTTTTCTGAGGTGTTGTGATGTCCACGTTCGGGCTCTGTCTCGGGTCGGCCACCCCCATAAAAAAATGAAAATAAATGGGGTAAATGCCAGAGTACATACATACATACATACATACACACAATTCAGTATACACAATCAAATTTTGTTTTAGGCTACCCTTCTTAATCTGAAATGCGTAATCGAATCTTGAAAGGGTTATTTGTAAGTAGACCTAAATTGAATGATCTTATTAATCCTAATGTTTACTGTATAATATATTATTGTAGGCCTATGTAAAGCAAAAATATTATGTGATGTAGATATATACAGTATGTGTGGAAAAAGTGTGTTAGTAATTTCAGTAATATATAACTAATGAATCAACTTGTGTTTCAGATTCGTGTGTTTTGAAGCCGAGCCTGTGTTCATGGATAGGGTCTCTAGATTAACAGAGTACGTAGTCGTAGAAGTTCCGGCCGCCATCTTGATTCCATACTCACTTCCTGCCAAGCACTCTTTTCAGTCAGGATACATTGATGGATAGGAATAGAGAAATAAGTATCAATGTTAATAGAATAAACATCATATGCTCAATAATGAAGCTTATAAATAATGGCGAGGTATATTATACGGCGTGAGTTGGAGTCAAGATGGTGGTCGAATGTCAAGTTGTGAACTATGTTAATATATGCTACCCTAGTTTTGGTGGGCGGGGCAAGGCGAAAGGGTAATTATGCAACTGTAATTTAATTATACAAGGCACAGTGTTTAATAAGGCCATTAACAACATCACTAATATGCTTTTAATATACAATAGTATATTGCTAAGTAGGTCAATTAGGCAATAGTTTGAAATGGGATTGATAATTACTGGTTTTTATTGTATAATTGGCAACTCTTCTACAGTACATAGCAACTATGAAGAACATGGCGAGGGTAGTCTGCCTGTAGTAAATGGAAATAGTCTACGGAAAATGTACTCCTATTTTCACATATTACTATTACTACTAAAAGTTATAATTTATTTTTACCTAGAGTATGGATTATTGTTATTATTATTATTATTATTATTATTTTATTACTGGCATATACTAGATGATTTTATTCGGCTTCGGAAAGATCCGCTTAAGATCTACAGGCCCTTCCTAAGCTGAATAATATTGCCCAATGAAAGCCAAAATGTAATACAAATAATGGGGTTTCTATTCTTAACCCTTTTTAGTTTAGGCGACGTCTTTTGTTATCATAGTTACATTTAGAGGATTTTATGAAGCTTAGGAAGGACCTGTGAGAGTTAACCCTTGCTGTACCGAAGACGTTTTTTTTTAATTTGATGTCGGCTACAGTTAGACGATTTTATGAAGCTTAGGAAGGATCTGGGGTGGTTAAAAGGGTTAATTGAGATAATGTGTAGCGTTTTAATTGAGGTCCTTCCTAAGCTGAATAAAATCGTCTAATTAGGTGCTTTGTTTATATATTTAGTTAATTTATTTGATGTAGCTTTGTAGGCCTATATATCCATTATTAATTTTAGCATAATTAAAAACAATTGTCATATATTTTATTACATTCGTGTATGATGTATTTATGCATATGAATAAAGATGAATTTATTACAACCTATTTCCCTAACCTTAACCATTCAGTAGTGTAGACACAGGCAACTAGTGCTTGGTAATATATTAAAGGGCAGGAAGGGTTTTTTCTTAAATCCCTTCTTCCTCATGTTTAGCCCCATTAATTTTGAGATTACAAAACGTTCGCCCCATTAGTTTGGCGATTTTAAGACCTTTCGCCCCATTCATTTGCCAATATTAAGACCTTTCGTGCCATTTAGGTGTCTATTTTTCTTGGCGAGCGATAGCTAGTCTATAATTTATGAGGATTTCGGATGGTAGCTTACATTTCTCTACCGAAAAACGTAAAGAATAACATACTCTTTCAACTATGGGGGAGGCACTCGCTATAGGTAGTTCTGCCTTTTGTCTCCCTCAATCACATATACAAAAAAAATACAATGATATGTAAACAATAAAAGTATAATTTTGTCAATATATTTAATTTATGGTTAGTGTACATTCAAACTGAGAACAGTTTGTTTAATATGGTATACCTATACATAGAAATTAATAAGCTAGTGTCCCCAAAATGGCGACCGGATGAGAAGTTGTCCGATTTCTCGCGTCATCGAAGAGGGGTGCCGTTGTAAAGGCTTATCCCTCAATACTTCATCTGATCTGATCTGGGGGAAGGGTGGTGGGGGGGGGAAATGGATGGCTCTCCTTGTAACTCGAGACAAAGGCTGAGTGGAGGCAGATTCTAGAGCCCAAGGGAGGCAGGTTAGATCGCTGCTCTCCCACTCTCGTAGCCTTTGAATAGCTAGAAGTCCTTCCTCAGCTGAATAGAATCGTCTAATAGTTTCCAGAACATTATGAAAAGGCCCTCTATAATCGCATACATCACATTAAGCTATAGTAGTATACAGATAGCCCATAAGAAACTCCTATTCACACCTCTATTGAATTATAAAGTCTCTACAATAGCATACATTATAGGGCGATTCCTTCGTGGCCATCCCCTCGGGGATCTAGGCGTTCATGGGGGGATCGAGGGCTCTGTGTGGCAATTTTTTTTTTTTTTTTTTTTTTTAGGACACGAAAACATTGATAAAGCTGCATAAAAATCTCGGGTACCTTAATTTAAGTCCACTTGGCATAGGAACTCTCTCTCTCTTTCTCTCTTTCTCTCTCTCTCTGTCTCTCTCTAGCCGCATGTGAAGGAAATATGACGACAACCATTAAATATTCACAAAATATGTATGTTAGAATTGTCAAACTTATACCAAAAGATAGAGGATACAAATGCGCATAATTTATATTAAGTACATTTTATTCAGAAATGTATAGTTAGGGAGATATTGACGGTTTTGTGAGTGCAATTCTCGATCATCTGTCACCCAATAGTTGCCATCAACCACCAGCAATACAACCGAGGGTATATAAGCACTTAATTTTCGCCTGAATCGATCATTTTGTTCCCGGTCGTCCAGCTTTAAGGAGGTAAGTCTCGTGTGCTCCCATTTTCCCCCATTGTTTCTCCTGAAAATAGAAGAAATTAAGGTGTAATAGCTAAATAACGTGACTTATTTACCACAAGACCCGAATTTGTGGACAAGAGCTTGTTTATTTTCCCATAATACCTCGTATGTTTGCATTAAATAAGGCCAGAAATGTGATGGAAAAAGCCGGCAGGTTTGACGAACATTCTGGAAGCCGGCACTTAGATTTTTCGCTCAGTTCTACCTCCTTAACCCTTTCAATAACACCATATGTCTCAATAGTATGGCGATCACTAGTAGATTTGATTCATTAAGGAAGAAATTGAGATCCAGATTATAAATTGATGGCATAAACTTAGGCTATATTCCCATGTGACTTTTCTAAACGGAATTGGGCTAAGTATTTTTTAACCTGAATATAATTTATATATTGATTAATTACCTATTAACCCACGAGTAATAGATATGATAACATGGAGGATTTAGTTAGAATATTTGAATTGGATTTTGAAAACTAGGCAAACTAGCGAATCGAAGCCGGCTGACTGGACGCCTCGTGGTTATGTATCATTAAGGGAAGAGTAGTTTTTATGGAACCCCTTCTCCCTTATGTTTAGCCCCATTGCTTTTGAGATACGTTCGCCCCATTAGTTTGGAAATTTGAAGGAACTTTCGCTTTTTTGTTTCAACATTAAGACCTTTCGTGCCATTTAGGTGTCAATTTCTTTCCTGGCGAACTAGAGCGAGCCTGCAATTTAGGAGGAATCGGCCTTCGGCCTGGACATTTTTATACCGAAAAATTTACAAATATATCTTGGGAGGGGGTATAGGGGGTGTACTTTTAAGCTTGGAGGTCTAGCGAGGAAAATAAAACTTCAATGAATATAATTATAAATTAATAGACCAACAAAATGGCCACCGTCCCCTTAACCTTTTGAACATTATGACTCATTTTATCACCTGGCTATCATTAGACGATTTTATAAAGCTTGGTCATTTTAACTTTTATTCTGGCTACTGTTTGACGATTTTATTCAGTTTAAAAATGGCCTCCAGCAATTAACAGGCTTCCAATTATCTCGTTTAACGCTTTTTACTACCACATATCCTTCTGAAAGGGGGATGGTTCACTTTTTGGTCAATTTTTGCATGTATTCATTATTTTTCTAGTTTCCTCCCTAGACCCCTATCAAATTAAAAAAAAAAACGTCCATTAGATCTCTTCTAAATTAATTTTTACATTTTTCGGTAGGAAAATGTCCCGGCTGAAAGCCGGTTCTTCCAACATTACAGGCTCACTATCGTTCGCCAGTGAAAAAATAGGGTAATACTGATTTTTAGCACCAACAGTTACCTCATATATCTTTGTATGCCCATTAGATCCGGTAGAGCATTATACATCGTTGATATATATATGCCATTAAGAGCAGAAATGTATTATAAGGGAGATGTATAAGAAAACAAGATGAATATTTACCTATGGTCCCGTTAAAATATCCTCAAGTAACCTATCAAAAACTGTTCAGGGGACTGGTTAGAACTTGTAGGATGTTTAATTGAAGTGCGGAAATCAGTATTTACTGAGAAATAAGTGTTAAAATGGGCTATGGGTCCCTGCCCTCTCTTTCCCAGGTAATGTTATGTTATATTATATTAGGGATAGGTTAGGTTAATCTAATCTAATTTCATACAACCAAAATTACTGACTAAAATCGCTGTTGGTGCTAAAAGTCCGGTTTACCGGAAAAAGGGTTGCGTGAGGATAGTTGGAAACCTGTTGGTTGCTGGAAGCCCTTTTAAAACTGCATACAATCGTCTAATGGAAGCCAGAATGTTTATAAAGACGTCGCCGATACAGACATGGTTATGGATTACTTCTTGTCAGTGCATTTAGCTCTCTCGATCAACCTGATTAGTATATTTGAAAGATAGATTATTTTTAGGCTTTAAAGTTTATTTTCGACACTTAAATCTGAAGGTAGGCCTACTATTCTTATGCATTAATTTAACCCGATTGGTAAGACAAGGAGTTTCACCCCATTAGTATGGCGATAATAAGACCCTTCACTCCATTCAGGTGTCTATTTTAGTCTGCGCGAGCGATACCAAGCTTGTAACTTGGAAGAAATCGCCCGTCAGCCGGGATATTTTCCTCTCGAAAAATATACAAATTTAGCTTTGAGGAGAGTCTGGGTGGGCAGTTAGTTAAGGGGAGGCAGACGGTTTGTTTGGTCTATTAATTCATACATTTTATTCATATATTTGTTTAGTTTCCTCCCTAGACCTCCATCAAGCTTAGAAAAACTCCCCCCTAGACCCCCCTGCAAGATAAATTTGTAAATTTCCCGGCCAAAGGCCGGTTCCTCTTAAAATTGCAGGCTCGCTATCACTCGCCAGGAAATAATAGATACCTAAATGGCACGAAAGGTCTTAACATTGACAACGAAATGGGGCGAAAGGTGTTAAAATCGCCAAACTAATGGGACGAAAGTCTTATAATTTCAAAATTAGTGGGGCTAAACATTAGGGAGAAGGGGGTCCAGAAAAAACGGTCTGCCTCCCCTTAACAGGACGTCGCCGGTACGGAAGGGGTTAAAACAGACTGTGGATTACTGCTTTCTGGTGCATTAAACTCTTCTAATCCATCTATTTAGTTTAGCATGTCTTTGTGAATTTGTATTTTGTTTTTAAGTGTTTATTGTTTTCTGTTATCCCTATTCGGGCTCTGTCTTGAGTTATGTTGTATGTCGGTAGTGGGACGCCCGATAACACAACTCTTACCCAAATTGGCTCAAGTCGGCCACTCTCATTAACAAAAATAAAATAAAAAAAGGAATGGGCCTAAGCAAATATATGAAATTGCCTGTAAATATTGACTGAAAAATCGCTTGTGATACCACCTTAACCCTTTGAAGATTATGACTCATTTTGATAGTGTGGCTATCATTAGACGATTTTATTCAGCTTGGGAAGGATTTTTTGGGGAGATTTTACCCCTTTGATTCTTAGAGATCCTTGCTAAACTACATAAATTAGTCTACTGATAGCCATTATAATAATCATGGTTGTAATTGTAATAGTTTGTAAGTGCCAAGTAATAAATATAAATTCATATTCACCAATGTACCAATTAACTTACAAATAAAACTAATTAATGAAATCAATTAATCTAACGAATACATGTGGTAGGCCTACTCAAAGGATTCGAACCTAGGATACTCACACCGAAATTCCGCGCACTAACCATGACTACTTAATACAATACATAAACAATTATTTTTCTTTCTTTGCAGATGGAGTGATCGAACCCCGACCAGACAACCAGACCACTACCTCAACCAGCATGGCAACATAGAAGATTTCCTTTAATCCTGACCCTCCTATCCCACCACCATATTCCTCTACACTGTAAAACTTATGTTCAAATATAGTTAACATGATACACATATTGGGTGTTTGAATCGTTTGTGTACTACTTTGAACACGAATGATTTGTAATCCTTGTGTATCAATTTGTTATATTTGAACATGGTGTTTTTGCAGTGTATCTTAACCTTCCCTTGTCCTTGTCACCACCTAAACCACCTCCCTTCTACTACACCAATTTTAAGGTAAGCTATTTCACTTCTAATCAAATTAAATGTAAATGATGTAACTATGAATGATATAATAAATGCTATATAATATTATTCTTGATTAAATATATATAAATTTGTTATAATTAATCCATGCACTAATCTGTTTATCCTATCGTCGTTGGCTTAGCATTTAGAAGAGGTTTTTGGTAGGGATGCTGAGAGAGAGGGGGGGGGGGGGGTTTAGAGGGAGTAGATATAGTTAGTTCAAGGGGTAGGGATAGGTAGGAGTCTGTTATAGGTTAGTATTGGTTAGGTGTTGCTCTATTTGGTTGGCTGTCTGTTAGAGGCTTAGTTAGTTTGGGTAGGAGGTTAGTTAGATTTAGTTATATAGTTAAGGTAAAGAGTTAGTTTGCTTAGGTTTGGTTTGTCGTTTTGGTCTTGTTGGTTGAAATCCGGCCGGTGAAATCCTGGTTGTCTGGTCGTTGGTTGGATAGGTTTCAGAATGTGGCGGCTTGTGGCGGACTGTGCAGTGATGTGGGTGGCAGACCGACGCTCCTGAAGTGGATTAATCCGTGCTTTAATCAACAGGAATGAGATGGAAGGCCTGACGGAGAAACGGAGAAATTAAAGGTATGATCTAACTATTAAACTAACAATGCATTCTTTCCAACAGGTTAGAGATGGGAGGAGCGACCCGACGAAAGCTACGAATCCCGCCCACCTTGGCTATGTATGAGAGGAACACCGCCCACCTCGGCTATAGAAGAGAGGAATCACGCCCACCAGATGTGAGGGAGAGCAAGCAGCAGCCATGTACAGTTGCCCACATTAATTTGTATAAACTCTTGATTTTATTTATGGAAGGGAATTTTTTATTAGATGCGTATTTTCTGATGTAGTAGTTAATATTAGCTATTGTCGGTTTTTTGTAGTTAATTAATATTTTCAATTATCAGTTTTAAATAATGATAAATTGTTGGTTTGAAGTAGTAAAGTAATTCTAAATTGTCGTTTTAAAGTAGTAAATTCATGCTTAATCGTGAGTTTTATGTAATTTTAAATTGTCGGTTTTAAGTAATGTTCAATTGTAGGTTTTAAGTAATATTCAATTGTCAGTTTTAAGTAATATTCAATTGTCGGGTTTTTAAGTAATGTTTAATTATCAGTTTTAAGTCATTTTAATTGTCGATTGTATGTAATTTTAATTGTCGATTTTAAGTAATTTTAATTGTAATTAATGTTAAATTGTCGATTTTAAGTAAATTTAATTGTAGATAGTAAGTAATGTTAAATTGTCTATTTTAAGTAATGTTAAATTGTCGGGTTTGTGTAGTTTAAAGTTCAATTGTGGGTTTTATATCAAATTATGCTAGTCAAGTATTCCATACATAAAATCAAGAGTTAGTACAAATGTCCGTGGTGAACTGTACACCAGTCGTCACTACTCAGTGCACAGGTCAGTGTTCTCTATTATTGTATCTTGTAATATATGTACAGTCGGGTAAATAAGTCATGTCGCAGCACCAAGAATATTTTGATCAATGATTGGTATCACTATCTAAGTTTTATTATTTCAAAGTTTCGAGTGAGATATACAAACATGGTCCTACACTTACCCACCCTATTAAACATCTGACAGACATTAATACAGCACACAGCGAGCACAACGTAATGACAGCCGAGACGCGACTTATTAGGCCAACTGTACAGTCAAAATAAGTTCAATCATAATTTCTGAAATAGTCCCTCGCTAATTTCACACCATTAATTAATTAGGCATGATACATATGAATATAATTACTTAAGCTTAAATTACCCTATAATAGACTATTCCATAATAATCTCTACATTCCGAATAATTTGTGCACCACTAACCTTCCTTATTGTTTGCAGGAGAGGAGCGGCGGGGGCAGACGTTCAAAGAAGAGGAGCGAAGAATTAAAAGAGGAGAAGCAAGAGGGAATACACACTTAAGACCCACCCCCAGACAAACTCCCCTTGGAGCCTCAACACCCTCACCAGCAAACTAGGGTAAGACAACACAAATTATTAAAAGGTTATTTGTGAATAATCAAAATATTTAAGCGGTTCTAAATCTAGTTGTGAAATTGGCAAATGGGGCTTAAGGTCTTAAAATCGCCAAACTAAAGGGGCGAACGTCTTAAAAGCTAAAGGGGCTAAACATTAGGGGGAATGGGGACCAGAAAAAGCCTTAAATCCCCCCTCCCCTTGCCCCAAAGCCTCAATCATAATTAAACCAAATATCATAATCCACAAGACGTCTGATCATATGGAGTTAATGTTAAAAGATCACGGACAGCAGATTTTTATATATTTTCAAAAATGTATGAGAAAAGTATAATGAATATATGTCGCTAGGTACAATCGGGGGTATTAAGTGTTGTCATAGATTCCAGTGGTTATTGCTCAAAAAGTGTTATTGGTATCTTTATAGTTACTGGGAAAAGTGCTTATCCCTCAAAGTATTAGTCAGTGTCCGAAACTTTGTGAAATATTTGACAACACTTATTAACCTCGACCGTACGTACTTTTGGTGAATAATATAGCCTAGGAAACTCTATGGTAACACTCTTCCATTGATAACGTTAACCCCTTCAGCACCATGAATTAATTTTAATCTTATTCTGGCTACCATTAGACGATTCTTTTCAGCTTATAATCTATCTCTACGACTAAAAGGGGTACATAGAATCCTAGTAAACCCTCTGAATAACACAGGTCCTTCATAAACTGCATAAAAGTCTAGTTTTAGCAAGAATCGAAGTTAAAAAGAAGTCATTGTGCTAAAGGGGTTAAGGGGAGTTATGTTCCTTAGTTTGCTCCCTAGATCTCCAAGCATATACTAACACCCCAAAGACTCGAGAACAAGTTGTACACTGTTCGGTAGAAAAATGACCGGCCAAAGGCCAGTTCTTCGTAAACCACAGGCTCGCTCTCGCTCGCCAGGAAAGCATACACCTAAATGGCATGAAAGGTCTTCGAATTGATTATGAAATTGACCGAAAGGTATTTTTGTCAATCTAATGGGTCGAACGTCTCAACAATTTTAAAACTAAGTGGGGCTACACATGAGACGTCCAGAAATATACCCTCCCCTTAATGCAGTGATGACTTAACTTAATGACTTTATAGAGATCAATGTTGGTAATACTGACCTAATGTTTCAGATGTATGGTAGATGTCCAGCCATGGGGGGAACGAGAGAGATGGTGGTATGAAGACTTGTGACCAAACGCCTCCATCTCACCTCTGCAACATAACGGTGTGTCGTGTCACTTACATGTTTATTTATGCCTATTGTGAAAGTCTATGCAGTGGAATATTTTGAAGTTTGTTATATGAAGTTTAATCTTTGAAACTTTAATTTGAGGTATAATATCGCTATGGATAGTAAATTAATCTTGGGTGCCCCTTTAACAAATAGGGCGGACTGTGTGGCATTTATAAGACATAAATACTAAACTAGGTGCTTTATCATAAACCCTTAAGGGGAGACTGACAGCTTGTTTGGTCTATTAATTCATTTATTCATATATTTTGTTAGTTTCCTCCCTAGACCTCCATCAAGCTTAGAAAAATACCCCCTAGATTACAAGATAAATTTGTAAATTTTTCGGTAGAAAAATGTCCCGGCCGAAGGCAGATTCCTCTTAATATTGCAGGGTCGCTATCGCTCGCCAGGAAATAACTCCTAAATGGCACGAAAGGTGTTAAAATTGAAAACTTAATGGGGCGAAAGGTGTTAAAATCGCCAAACTAATGGGCCGAACGTCTTATAATCTCAAAACTAGTGGGGCTAAATATTAGGGAGAAGGTGGTCCAAACAAACGGTCTGCCTCCCCTTAAGCTATTATTGGTATTGATGGTTACTACTTAAAATATTAATCTCATTAAGTGGTCGACGACAACCCGTAATTCTAAAACTAAGTTCGAATGTTATCCATCACAATTCTCAAGATGGGATTTGGTGACATTCAGTTAAGTTATTACCATGGCATATCAGTTATTTTGAAATGTCCATCATAATTTCGAATGCAGTTTGTATAACTTATATTTGTCAAAACTTTGGTCTGCATAAATTATTTTAAATCCATCAAAACACTTAAATAACAAATCGACTGAAGTAGTCCAGTTCCGTAATGTCTAAAACTTCAAAATATTACATAGACGATCATAAGGAGGTGGACAGTGTTCTATGCTAAGTTTATTTGTTTTTATTTTATTTATTTATTAGTAGTTTTATTTAACCAGTTATAGACAATTCGTACATATGGCAACATTAAACTGTTAGTTATCGTACAACAGATCCTTTCCAATCAGAGATCTACGAAATGGGTGAATGGTGAAAAATAGGCTCGGTTCACTATAGGTAGACAAATTTGTGTCGTTAATAATTGTGTAGATTTAGTGAGCAAATCTTAAACTTAAAATGTAGTTTCTCAAATTAGTACCGTATCTAAGTATTGTCAGTATTCCATTTAGGATGGCAAATTCAGTCGAAGCATTGGTTAAAGAGCTTATGATTCTAACATTTATCGTGAAGAAAGAAGCAAGCAAACTCTAGTGTTTAACAGTTATATAATATGAAGAAGGAAGCAAGCAAGCAAACTCTAGTGTTTAACAGTTATATAATATGAAGAAGGAAGCAAGCAAACTCTAGTGTTTAACAGTTATATAATGTGAACGCTATTGAATCCTCTGATGTGGAGAATTGTCGCTTATGACTGGAAAAAGCCTAGTTTTATAATTCGTAATACCACCAACTCACAAATCAACTTCCATATAAACCTAATTTAATGAAAGTTATTAAATTAATAATAAATTATTATTAATAATAATTAATAATTAACAAATATTCAAAACCACTAGTGGTTGTAAACAAATTTAAACGTAAATCTGGCATTAATATTCGTGTCAATTGTGATTCGACGATTTAGTTATCAATGCTACAACCAGCTAATGTTACTCAGCTTTGGGAGGACCACTGGGATTGAAAGGGGTAACACATATGTAAATTAATCCTCTAAACTCTAACAGGCCTTTCCGAAGTTGAAGAATATAGTCTCGAGGTAACAAAAATACAACCTAATTTGTCGCAATATATTGTGAAGAATTAAAAGCTTAAATATGATAATGTCAACAAATGCCTGTTATTCTGGCTTACCCAAGACGATGTGGATCAGTTAAGGACCACCAGGAATCCGTGGGGTAGGCTGCATGTTGTATCTGCCCTTAGAATCCAACAGGTCTTTCATAATCTGAATAAAATTGTCAACGGTTAGCCAGAATATAATTTGTAACAGTATAATTTAAAATTTAAATAAAACTTGCAAACCAAAACTGGGACAAAGACAATATAAAGGCAAAATAATGAATTCAAAACAATTATTAGAATGCTTCCCTACAACATTGATACTGCCGGATCAAACTAAACTGGGAATCCTAGTTAACAGATGATCTTCACAAACCCTCTGAACTCGACGGTCCTTCCTAAGTTTAATAAATTAGTCTGACAGTAGCTATGGCGAGTCAGAAATTTGTCATTTGAATACAAGAGTTAAGGGATAGGGTACTAACATAAAATAAAGGTCACGAAATAGGGTAAAGCAATACTAATAATAATAATAATAATAATAATAACTAATAAAATAATAGAAATATAAAAAATAATACCAATACTCAAAATAATAGAAATAATAATGAAATTCCACATCGGATTCACTAGCGCTCGCATTAAGCAACTCTTCAAAGGTCCTGAGAAGTTATGTCTGAACAAAGTAACCTTTAGGAATATTTGCCTTGGCCATCCTTTAGTGAGAGTTTCCCAGAAGTGTTAGGTGCTTCAAAATAAGTTAGAGTTGATTGCACTTTAAAATAAGTTAGGGTTGATTGCACTTTAAAAAAAGTTAGGGTTGATTGCACTTTAAAATCAATGGAATACAATAGATAAATAATAGGCATTAATTATATTTAGGTCAAATTTGTTTACCTTTAACCTCTAACTCGAAAGGGGCTAGGGCAAATGGGCTGTAAATTACCACATCTGTTTCCTGTCAGACTCTTCCCAATTGGTAGATATAGCAGCTAGTTTACTCTAGTCAATGTTTGGTTACATAGGATAGTCACAAAGATTTCTGTCCTAACTATACTGAACAGACTATTGTATATTGATAATTTTCCCTTGATTACGAGATCTGCCTTTCTAGATGGCGTCATTATTTCAAATAGGCTTTCAAACGGTAAAATATCAGTCATTTCCATACATATTATAAATTCATAGGTTTCACTTTATTTGTATATATTATTATTATTACTATTATTATTAGGCTATTATTTTTTAGTTTTAATTTGTTATATCAGTGTTGCCAAATGTACGTGTTTCCCCTTAGGTTGGATGTAGAAATAATACTAATAATTAATATTAATATGTATGGCGCTTCAGTTATAAAGTCAATGCAACAGGTATATATATTACATGAGCAAAACGCTGGAGAATTATAAAATTATAGCATTCCCTAATCATTGAGATCTACCATAAAACTTCATTACTTCGCTTGTAAAATATTAATATAAATTAATCGATCTAAGTTGACTCAACCAAAACAAACTATCAATGACACTGTAGCTTAAGATAATCATAGTACAGCTTACAGTAACATAAATATACTTATAACTTTGTAAATGCCCCCCCCCCCCCTCAAAAAAAAAACAAACTAAAAAATCCCCAGATAATGAACTTTAACTTTGAAATAATGGACACTAATTTGCAACATAATCTTCCAATGGAAAACCAAATAACTTACTGTATTATATAAAATTCAATGCTAATTTCAGCTTTTGTCCAAATTGTGTGGTTGCGAACATAAACGGGGCATTGTGATCCTACAAAATACTCGCCAAGGGACACCCAATTCCCAGTTCAGGAGAGAATATTAGTTTCCTCCCTAGACCTCAAAGCTTATAATATACCGCCAAGATCCCCCTTAAACGTAAATTTGTGCATCGCTCTGTAGAAAACAGAAACCGACTTTCAGCCGTGACGCTTTTCTGCTAACAGATGTAAAAGTTGATCTCGAAAGTAAGTTTTGTGGGCATTTTTGAGCTTGCTGGAAGTCTAGAAAAAAATATAAATACTAAAAAATATGAAATAAAATTAAACTAAAATATATATAAAATACCCACGAACCCTTAAAGTCTATGACAATTTTATTCTACAGCTGCCATTGTTTTGTTTGTGGTGTTATAAAATACAGGTTTTCAGAAATTACTTCATGCTACGAGAAAATATTGCATAATCCTGTTAATATATAATTTAAAACCGAACCATTATTCTCCAGTGCTTTACGAACTCCTGAATGATCATATTAATAATCGTTTTAAATTTTATTAGCAGTTTACAGTTCCTTGGTATAATTTACAATTTTACTACCAAATATAACGAAGATATAATCCCATTAGTTATCGAGTATAATTTGCTGCTACTAATTATTTGTCTTAGCCTTCTTAATTATAATAATTCATATATATATTTAATGAAAAGTTAATTTTTACTTCAAGGTGATGCAGGTAATTTGGAGTATACTAAAGAGTGAATGAAGGGTTGGCCTACTTTGATGGGCACACTGTTTTCTATCTCAATCTAATATTTTTTCTTTTCTCTGGGGCCTCTTATTCCCCTTGACTTATTAATGAAGTTAGGTACTGACTGACTGACCTGTTTTTTCCATACAACAATATTTAGTTTTGCTCACCGAATAGTTGTAGCTGTTGTCCGCTGCAATGGTGCCTCTCTGATGCTCCTGATGTTGCTGTCTCTCGCTATGCTGTTGATGCTGTTGATGTCGCTTTTCCTCAGCCATACCATTGCTGTTGATGTTCTTGTTTTCGTTGCTGTTATTGATGTCGTTGCTGCTGTTTATGTCGTTGCTGTTATTGATGTCGTTGTTGTTGATGTCGTTGCTGTTATTGATGTTGATTGTCGCTTTCTGTCATGCCCTCGCTGTTGATGTCGTTTTCCCGTAGCCATTCAGTCTCCGTTGATGTCGTCCCTATCATTTCGTCAATCACCAATGTTGATACCTTAAGGGGAGGTCTTTTAGTTTGCCCCCTTGACATCCATCAAATTTGTTTTATCCTCACTGCTACCTTCTTCAGATGCCCGGCTTGCTTTCGATACCAATGCTGGACACCAATGACTTCTTGACTGACTGCTTCCTGACAATACAAATAAATATATTAATAATCTTGCTGACTTTTCTTGTGTGTGTGACAGAGGTGGGGGGGGGGGGGTTTACAGGGAGGGCGTTGATGTACCGTGGGTGGGGATGCAATGCAGGATACACAATAATACAAAATAGAACACCAGACACAATAGAACTGGTAGAATAGATTATAAGGAATAGAAACACAAATCCAGAATAGGACCGAAACCAAATTATCTGGGATGGGGTTAGGATGAACTACTGGGGAAGGGAAAGGAAGGAAGAAGATTCGTAGCGGGTGGTGGAATGGTTTTAGGAGGAATGTGAAAAAAATATTGAAATATAAATATTAATCTAGAACCCTTGACCCCCCCCCCCCATGAGCCCCTGTCTAGCTCCCCCCCCCCCCCCCCCCCCGTCTTCCCCCTCTCTCCGCCGCCCCCCCCCCCCCCCCCCCCCCCCCCCTCAGGGTCACTTCGCCCCCCCCCCCCCCCCCCCCCCCTTCTTGGGTCTCTCAGAACCCCCCTACCCCCCTCAGGACCCCCCCTACCCGGCTCAGGACCCCCTTCCCCCCCCCCCCTCAGGATCCCTCCTTACCCCCCCCCACCTTACCCCCCCTACCCCCCTCAAGACCCCCCTACCCCCCTCAGGACCCCCCCTACTCCCTACCCCTTCCTTGAAACCCTTTTATTTCTGGTGCCTCAATTTATTATTCTTTTTACAGATGTGCTGCCCTGCTGTGACCAGACTAAGGACCCTGGACTAATGAAGGATACGCTATTTAAAAAAATAAAAATAAAAAAAATAAAAAAAATTGCAACAAAAGTCTTGACTATTGATTCCAACCTGTTGATGTAATCCAATATTGTAGATCAATCTTTTACATTTCTGAAAGATGGTTATTCATTTTAACTTTGAATTAATAAAACAAATGAAAGTTATTGTAATCCAATATCATAGATATTTTTTAGATAAAGAACAGCATATCAATAATTAATCTTAATTTTGGAATGCATAGAAAAAGAAGTTTCAATAAATGATTACCCTCGATAAATTTAGAACATATTTACAAATTCTAATAAAATTTAAATTTTGGAATATTGGAATACATTGCCAGATAATAGAAAAGGGCAAGTTCACGAAACTAACAGCAAAATAAAATGACTGGGTGAGGAGGGATGACTTTCAATACCTAATATATCTAGATTCTTGGAGAGGTAGGTAGGAAGAGTTACATGGGTTAGGGAGAAGCAGGCAAATAGCAATAGTTCCATAGGATAGATCATTCTAGATAGATACACGCCTAGGAACAGTTATATGGAAATAGTTGCATTCTACTTTTAATGATTAAATTATCCAAAACCTATACACCACTTGACCCACACCTCACGTAATCACCAACACCACTGAATACTGCCAACACACTACTGTAAATCACACTGCCAACATTTAGGTTGAATGATTGTCAACACATCTGCCAACAATCCACACTATACTTTGCCAACAGTCTTACACACAACACACTAATTCACACTGCCAACATTTAGGTTCAATGATTGTCAACACATCTGTCAACAATCCACATTTTTCTTTGCCAACAGTCTTACACACATTTAATCACTTTGCCAACCCTCATACACACTTAATCAGCATATCACTATCTTCGCCTACTTTGCCTATACACTATTAACCCTCTCACGACCATATGACGCAGAGGTTGCCAAATTAGCAATAAGAAATAGTACTCTTAAAATTAACTCTCCAAAATTAGTTTTCTGCCCACAGCTAACTCAAAGACAACTGCAGAGGTTAAAGTAACTAAACTAAAGGTTTCTAAATACCCCTGATGGTAACAAAGGCTTTAAAGTATCCCTAATCGGCTCAAAATCGCGTCAAGAACGTGAGAGGGTTAACACTTAAGCATACACCCTTAGTCACTTATTGAATATATCCCTACCCTACTTTGATCACGTACTCTGCCAACATCCACATATCACGCCACACTTTCAATACACACTTGACCACAATGCCAACTGACTTATCATTTTGCCAACATTCCTACTATACTTAATTATCACTACACATCACACACAACATTCCTACTATACTTAATTATCACTACACATCACACACAACATTCCTACTATACTTAATTATCACTACACACATTCCTACTCTACTTAATTATCACTACACACACACTACTACTTATTATCACATTCCTACTCTACTTAATTATCACTACACATCACACATTCCTACTCTACTTAATTATCACTACACATCACACATTCCTACTCTACTTAATTATCACTACACATCACACATTCCTACTCTACTTAATTATCACTACACATCACACCTACTCTACTTAATTATCACTACACATCACACATTCCTACTCTACTTAATTATCACTACACATCACACATTCCTACTCTACTTAATTATCACTACACATCACACATTCCTACTCTACTTAATTATCACTACACATCACACATTCCTACTCTACTTAATTATCACTACACATCACACACAACAGGAAGAAACACTTATTATAGAAACCAACCTTCCCCCAAAAGCTGCACACTATACATAATTTAGTTCCAAAAGTAATAAACACTAAATATTAAACGCAGTAGGTTGGTTAGATTATATATTGGCTAGTCTTACTTTTCAACTGACGGTATATTGCAAAGTTCCCATAAAGATTTATTTTGGAGATTTTTGAGTGAAATATGGTGCTAATTATATAAACTTAGGCTTGATATGATGCAGAGACATCGTAGTTTCATATTTTCCATTCATTATTGATAAATCAGCTCTCAAAAGATACAATTTACCGTCAGCTGAACAGAAACTGAGTATAGTTAAGACCGGCTTGCCTCGGTACTGCCTGGTGGGAGATAGGATAGTGGTGGTGTAGACTACTAGATGTTAACTTGGCTCATGAACTGGATTATTAATGAGAAGTAAGAAATTTAAAGGATCGTACACTTAAGAAAATTAAAAATATTATAGAAGTATTCCTTAAAAGCATTACTTAAAAGCTTGGCTATGAAATAAAAATGTTAAACTGAAATCAAAGATATGAAATGCCAAGCTGCATTGCCAATGAAACCAAATAATAAATGCTAAAAATCCAAAATAATGCTATATGAAAAATGTCCGAAAGCCAAATGGTTATGAAATTAATGGAAGATTATTATAGATTTACTTCCCAAAGAAAATTACTGGACATAATAATTGGGTAAATTATGTACTGAACAAAGTTATACCATGATCACAAAGCCGAGTTGCAAATTAGCCAAAGACAATGTGCATTATTGTTTTCTGAAGTACTTTAGGTACGTAATATAAAAGAAAAGACTTCATAATATATATAATAATTACCTTTACTGGTATTATATAAGTATTCAAAATATATATCTGTATTCTGTAGGTACATTTTTGTTTTATTATATATAAAAATGTATGTCTGATCAATAAAAAACTAAGTTGATATATGCTCTTTTTAATATCCATGTTATTTTTGTTTCTGCTGTTTCAAATTTTATTAGTTAAAGTATAATTTTTTCTAAGTTAATTATCTTGGTTCTCTTCATATTTCGTCAATTTTCAAGTTATAAGTACTTTTTCTTAGCATGGCGCTAAGTTTTTAAAGTATATATTTTTTCTAAGTTAATTAAATTTGATTTAAGTTCTCTTATATTCTAAGTCAGTTTATTATTTATTTTCTGAGTTATCTTTTATTTAGATAGTTTCATATTTTTTCTTTTTATTTCTAAGTCCATATAGTGGAACTTTATTTATAATTGAAAACTATTTTTCTAAGTTTTCATCAGTTATAAAAGTCATAGCTTACAATAAAGTGATCAAGAAAAGATATAAGTTCGTTTTTTTTTTTTTATTAAGTAAAGTTCGCGTGACAAAGACGATATATAACAATATTATACGCGGTACAAAAGCGGTGTGTATACAGTATATCATAAGTTAACGTTAAAGCAAATACAAGAGTAATGAATTCAAGTGATGCAAAGATATTATTTGACCCGGTACAATGGCGGAATATATATAAGCTACGTTAAAGGCAAACAGTCATTAAATTAAAGCAAAGACAAATATTGAAGCTGAAGGAGGGGCGACCAACTCAGGGGGGAAGAGGGGAAGGGGGACATCATCAAAACAACAAAGCTGTGAATTAATAAGAATAGCAAACATTAGTAAATGTAATAAAGCCCTATCTCATCTGAAAGGGAATAATAGATTAGCCTAACCTAACACACACCATTCATACCATGCAACTACGACTACGAACTACGACTACGAACTACGACTACATACTACGACTACATACTACGACTACTACTACGACTACATACTACGACTACATACTACGACTACATACTACGACTACTACTACGACTACATACTACGACTACATACTACGACTACTACTACGACTACACCTAACCTAACCCAACCCTACCCCTAACCTAACACGCATCATTCATACCATGCCACATTCATACCATGCAACTACTACTACAACTACGACTACAAATAAAACAAGAATAACACTCCCCTTGTGTCCTGATGGTGTTGCAGTCTCGTGGTGTTGGCAGAGTCCACAGGCAGCATGATGGTGTTGCAGTCTCGTAGTGTTGGCAGAGTCCACAGGGCAGTCTCGTAGTGTCGGCAGAGTCCACAGGGCAGTCTCGTAGTGTAGAGGCCACAGGCAGCAACTCAAATCCTGGAAATAAGAAATAACAAAATTAATTTGAGATCGTAAACAACATAAAAAAAAAAAAAAATCTATTTATACTCTGTTCACGACAAGTAGGCAAACACTTAGATTTTAGTTTTCAAACTTATTGTTTTAAGTTACAAGAGTTTCTAAGCAAGGATATACGATGCTAATTATCAAGCACTTTTAATGAAAGGTTGAAAAGATATATATTTGTAAGTTAATTGGTGGGTTGGTGAAAATATGAATTAAGTAACACCCCGTTTTTAACATTAATCATTAATTACAAACCCCAATGTACTTGAACAAAATTAATATGAACAGTATAGCAACAGAACAGAGTATAATGATATAGTATAATGAGTTGGGCAGTAACTTACCCCAGACAGTTGGTAGGTTGATGTGTGTGTGTGTGTGTGTGTGTGTGTGCAGAGTCCATAGTTCGGGTGGTGTTGGTAGCTTCCGGTCAGTTGGCTTAGTCCGTAGTTCGGTGATGGTGGGATACAAACACCAACTCAAATTCTGAAATAGAGAAAAAGAAAAAATATAAGACTAAGAAATATTTACGCAGTACGAGATATAAATATATTACTATATTAATGAATTATAAACTATCTAAAATACCCAACTGAAATATTTACAAAGTATGTACGGTATCTAAAACATATATAGATAACACAATGTTATATCCAACTATGAATTACGTATGAAATGCGGGATATGTAAAAAGAACCGAGTTGCATTTGAACATCTACACAGAACTGGGTGGTATATCAAACTCTCGCCCGCGCGTTGGTCCTGAGGCCGGCTGCCTGCCTGAGTCACCCAAAACGCGCAAAATTACCAAGCCCAAAGTAACGCTACGACATTCTAACCTACACCAATCGATTTACCGCATCATTTTACGCTTTCTTGATACTTTTTTCTTTGCTGGACTTGTGTCAGATTCTCCAAATTCGCTTTCCCTGAGCCAGAAATCGAAATTTTCAGTCACAAATTTGAAAGTCCAGTAACTTTTGCAGTGTTTGAGTTACAAGGCTGAGACTTTGCCATTAGGTAGTTCAAATTATTTAGAGAAATGAATGTTCTCAGATTTTTAAATTTTTGAGTTTTACGAAAGATATGAATGAATTAGTGCCGAAAGATTCATACAACGTCAAGTATAAGTAAATGTGGTTGAAATTATCTGTTCCTTCACACAATTATACATTCATTTATATATTCCGTTTATATGAATGCTTGAAAATAATAGAAACTCGAGTAATAACCGAATAAAGTAGATATTGAAGGACTTGGCGATCCACGCGCTTTGGCTAAGTCTAACTGCCTGGGGCGGTATTTATAAAGCACTTTTAGGCTTAAAAGTAGCTTTTAAAGATGGCGGCCACTTTTAAAAGATAAAAGTTGGGTAAAAAAATCTTTAGCAGCTAAAAGTAGCTTTTAAACCCGGCGAAAACTAAAAGCCCTCCTGGGGACTTTTAACGCTTAAAAGTTACTTTTAGAGGACGATGAAGATGGTTGAATAACAAATCCGCCACCCCCTGCCAAGGAATTTTCATGTTAAAAAGACCAATTGGATTAATAGGCCAATCATACTACTCAAAGGTGATCCACTGTGTGTTCTCCAACGAATAAGCTATATTAGAAAGTAACCTACCACCATATATATCAACCTACTTTAAACATTTCGATTCATACTGTATATAATTATGTCCGACTACATTTTTTGCCGCGGTCGGTCTCTCTATTTTTAGATGGGTAAATCCAAGGTTAAGATAAAAACATGTTTTTCTTATGTTCTTATGTTCTTAAATCTCTTAACCTTGGATAAATCCCCTCCTCCGCCCACAACCTCTATTGTTCCAGCGTCATCGTTGACAAACGCCTATACTGTACTTGTTGGAAGAACACTAACAAATAGACCAAATTAAAGGAGTGTAGAAGGACTAACATATAATATTAGATTGTTGTTGTTGTTTTTGGCGCACTCTCCCATCCAGGAGTTCGTTCTAGGAACGATGGCTGTTTCCTTATTGTTATTTGTATTTGTTAAACATTTTCATATTACTTATATATTTCTTTTCTCAAATTAACGATAGTCTCCCTCCCTTTTAGAACTGTTCTTATAATCTCTGCTACCCTTTTAATTCATTTTGTTCAAATATTTCCCTCAAGTTGTCCCTACCTCTCAGATCTTTGTATAGGTCTTCGTATGATTCACAGTTGAACAGGTGCATTTGATTTTCATTTTCATTTTGACAAATATCGCACAATAGGTTAGATTCATATTTGTTTTGAAGTTTCTTTTACTTCTATCATTCTTGTCCTTGTCATAAAAATTGTTCTGGCATTTTCAAAGCTTAAGTCCTCAATATAATTACTTGATATGTCTTGTTCAACAGCTTCTCTAGTTTTACTTTTACTTTCGATTGTCACAAGATAGGCCTATTTCATAACATCCGAGACCAATTTAAGTAGCCTATTTGCACCCTATTTTTTCGCAAATTACTGTAAACTGTGGTGATTTCGGACTGCGGTCATAACTTCGGACTTTGGCGATAATATGTAATTAGCCATTGTCATTATACAATGGAAACGCTTTTACCACACTTTTCAAGAATACTTCGGACATCATTTAGGATAAGGATATTATGGGGGATAATTTTAGGAGGCTTCCTGGATTACGGCGCACGGCGCATTATCACTACACATTACTTGACCTAGTTAAATCTCTACAATGTGTTTACAGTCAGGAGAAATTGTAAAAACAAACTATGAAAATTTCCAAAATTACCCCACTTTACGAATTGTGTAAACTCGCGAATTTGGCAACTATCTCAGATGCTGCCACACCGGAGTATGCAATTGTTTTGGTATGGTAAATAATTATATTACCCTTTCAATTTAGCAATATATAATTGATTTCACAATAACAAAATATTGCATAATTACCCTAATGTTTTATAGTAATTAGTATATGCAATTAGAAGCCTATACTTACCTATTAATAGCGGTTGTGGCAGCTTTCTTAACGCTTCCACTAAAAGCGGCTTTTAAATGTTTTATGAATAACTTTTAAGGATTTTCTTTTAGTTAAAATTACTTTTAGGGACATTTTTAAATTCTTTTATAAATACCGGCCCTGGTGCCTTATCCACCCAATAACTTCCTAATTCACCAACCTATATTAACACTACACCTTTCTAACCTATTTGATTCGATTTACCGCATCATTTAACCCCTTCTCGCATAATTCCTTCCTATTAATCTTAAGAGTTTTTATCTATCTCCATTCCTGAACCCAAAATTCATATTTTCAGTTCTCAAATTCAAAAGTTACTGAATTATTTCGTATTATGTACTTCTCACTTCTCCGCTTGTTCTTCCTCTGTCCAATTGCTCTTCTTTCCTACTTTACTCCAGCCATCTGGTCTGGTCTGGTATTATTAGGTGTAAATATTTAATAAATAGGCAGTGTGCTACCGTAGTTATTTATACACTGTTTTATATCAACATTTATAGAATATGTAATTTAAGTAATACTAAAGGAGAATGTAGTATTGAGGTACTAACTATCCACGCACTCTACAGCATCATGTAAATATTTAGTATATTCTGTTTGATATCAACATTATAACCCCTTGATGATCATGACGCGGTATGACACTTTATTCTGACTATCATTAGACGATTTTATGCAGCTTGGGAAGGCACTGTGGGCATTAAAAGAGAAAAGAGAAAAGAGTAAAGACCTTAAGACCTTTCGTGCCATTTACGTGTCGATTTTTTTTCTGTCGAGCGAAAGCAAGCCTGCATTTTAGGAGGGGAAATAATTCTACAGATAAAAATGCACATAGTTATCTCGAAGAGGGGAGGGGGGGGGGGGGGTCTTGGGGTGTATTTCAAGTTTGATGGAAGTCTACAGAAAATTAACCCTTTCACACACATATGACGCAGAGGTTGCCAGATTAGCAATAAGAAATAGTTCTCTCTTATAATTACCTCTCCAAAATTAGTTTTCTGCCCACAGCTAGCTCAAAGACAACTGCAGAGGTTGAAGTAACTAAACTAAAGGTTTCTAAATACCCCTGATGGTAACAAAGGTTTTAAAGTAAAGTATCCCCAATAGGCTCAAAATCGCGTCATATGTCATCTGACTTCCGCAAACCCCTCCCTCCTAATCTGAATAAAATCGTCTAATGATAGCCAGAATAAACTGCCAAAATGCGTCATATTCCTCGAGGGGTTAACAAATATGTAAATTAAAGGGAGATGGGTCGTTTTTCTGGTCCCCCTTCTCCCTCATGTTTAGCCCCATTAGTTTTCAGATTTTATGACCTTCGGCCCATTAGCTTGGCGATTTTAAAACCTTTCGCTCCATTTCTTTGTCAATATTAAGACTGTTCGTGTCATTTAGGTGTCAATTTGTTCCTCGCGACCGATAGCGAGCCTGTATTATAAGAGGAATCGAAAAATGTACAAATATATCTTGAAGGAGGGTCTTGGGCGGGTGTTTTCTTAAGCTTGATGGAGGTCTAGGGAGCAAACTAAGAAATATAATATAAATATGCATAAAAGAGCAAATAAATACGCCCATCCCCCCTTAAGTAACATAAGGAGAGAATGTAGTGTTCAAAATGACCCAGCCTTCATAAATTACAGGCTCGCTATTGCTCGCCAGTAGATAATCGACACCTAAATGGCACGAAAGGTCTTAAAATTGGGAGAAATAGGTCGAAAATTCTTTAAATAGCTAAACTAATGGGGTGAACGTCTTAAAATCTCAAAAGCAATGAGGCTAAACATGAGGGAGAAAGGGGTCAGGAAACAAATCCCTCAAGTGGAAATCTCCCCTTACAGTAAATGTGGCTGAAATTGGGTAATTCTGTACTTAATCGGTTGCTCCCTCCCTCCCTCCCTCCCTCGGACTACTACCCCCCACCCCCCTACCCGGCCCCCAACTCCTCGAAATCTACGTACGTTTTTCAGAAAACTGAGCTTTGAGCATAGGCTAAAGAAAATGTATACAGGATAGGTTAGGGTAACTATACTGTATAGAAAACGCATAGCCCATATATTGAGGGTTGCTCTCTTGTATAGTTCTGCATATATTTTGATTGACTATGTACTATAAACTCTGAACATTGTATAACATTATGCATGGCCTTCAGCAACAACGTTCTCCAAAGTGTTGGGGCTTTTACCGAGTGCTAAATATACAATATGAACACAAAGATAGCTGGTTGAGGGGCCCTCAAACCCCCCCCCCCTCCCCCACCCCCATGACTTATTGTAAGCATTAATATATTGGGTCAGTCAGCCACAAACACATCGCTTTCAGCATTTTCAGTATTAATACGCGCGACGTCTACTTTGTATTGATTCTAGTTATATTGAGAGTATTTTATGAAGCTTAGGAAGGATAGCGTAAATTCTTAAAATCGCCAAACTAATGGCCCAAACGTCTTAAAATCTGAAAACTATTGGGGCTAAACACGAGGGAGAAGGGAAGCCAGTAAAACGACCCATCCCCCCTTAAAGCGCCTCATATATCGGCCATTTTGGATTATGTTTGGGATTATGGAAAAAGGGAGTGGTGGCCTGGTGCGGGGTAACTAACATAAAATAATGGTAATAGTATAGCACTAACACTCAGTGCATCCTATAAAAAAACCTTACCCTACACATTATCGAAATAGTGACCCATCCTACTTAAAGTACGGTAAAATTGTGGGTGCGTTTTGAAGTTATATAAGTTTTTAACGAGATTTACTATTTTTAAACAATATTTCCTGACGTCCATCGACGCTGTATCGCCGACGAATTTACCTTCGGACCTACAGTACGTTTTCTGTTGACCCATTTTCTTATGATACGCGGCGGTTTCGGGTGGTTTTTCATTCTCCCGTAGTTAGTATGTTTTAGTATTTTGACATCTACATAATTTTTTAAGAGCAGCAGGGGTCTGAGGTCGGCAGCTCCTAAGTTAGGTAAGGTTGTTTGGTTAGGTTAATGACAATATTGTCGTTGGAAGTGCATGTGACACACGTGACACGTCTGCCACGAGTGCAGCCTCCCCAACTGGCGGCGGAGTTGTGTCACATGACGCCGGCACTCCGATGACAATACAGTATTGTCATTAACCTAACCAAACAACCTTACCTAACCCCTACAACATATGTCTGTAGTAGGGACTAGGGCTTCCTAAATAAGGCAGGTTAATAACTTACAATGGCAAAATAAAAACAGTTCGCAAAGGAAAGGTACGAACGCGTGCGTATAAAGAACTCCCCCCCCCCCCCCCACCCCTACAGGCTAAAGTATGAGAGAGAGAGAGAATGTGCGCGTGTGTATGTAGAGGTTGTAGGATGGGGGGGGGGGGAGGGGGGAGCTAAGAGAGAGAGAGAGAGAGAGAGAGAGAGAGAGAGAGAGAGAGAGAGAGAGAGAGAGAGAGACTGAACGCGTGTGTATGTAGGGGATGGGGGGGGGGGGAGTAAGTTGGATCACTTTGTGGGGCAGAGGGGGGATGCGGGAGAGGGCGGTATAGGTTGAATCACTATAATATACGACAGCATCTAAATCACCAAAACAAAATATATATATATATATATATATGATTAGTTTTTACAAAACATTCATTGTACTGGCTACTGTACTGTATATACGTACACTAAAATCCTAAATTGGGAACGAGTGGATATGTGGAAAGACGAAGGCAACTTGGAGGGGGAGTGTAAGGGGGGGGGGGGGGCAAGTTGTCAGGAAGAAGCCAGGAGAGGAGGGAGGGGGGAGGGGTTAGAAGAGAGAGGAGGGGGAGGAAGAGAAGAGGAGGGGGAGGAAGAGGAGAGGAGGGGGCAGGTTGTCAGAAAAGGAGAGGAAGGGGGGGATTCAGAAGAAAGAAGGATAAGAACAGAGGTAGCGAGAAAAGAGGAGGGGGAGAGAAAGGAGGAAGAGGAGGAGGGGGAGGAAATGAGAGAATAGAAGCGGGGTGGCGGCGGGGGGTGGAAACGAGTGCGGGGGAGAGCGAGGTTTGGACGAGGGAGGGGAGGGGGGGACAACGATATCACCTCATTCGCTAGTTTGTACCATAATTAATAGTTAACGTACCCTTCTATGTTCACCGCACCTCACCAACATAATGTAAACACGTCAATTTATTTCTGTTATGACCTAAATATCCTGGAAGTCAACGATATTCCCGTATTTACTAGTTAGAATATAGACTGACGATACGGCAGACACGAACCGGCTCATTCAGTCATGTCTTTAATTTCCTTGTATTAATCCAATATTTTACCTGCATGACTACCTTAGCATCAATAGAATTTCAGTACACACTTATTATCTAAATATTTACACGCAAATATTCCCATACACACCTTAAATACGGTAAAAACGCGAAGAGCCAACGACCACACGTCCGTCTGCTTCCAGGAGAATGATAGCACTGAGAAATGACGTCACATTCAAACGCCGCTTGCCCGACCATCCACGAGTCCTGTTCGGATTTTATAGTTAATTGTTCAACTTCCGCATTATCTTCAGGCTTAGCATGTTCCCAGAAGATAGTCTGTTTTATCTTTAAGTATTTGTAAGTTGTTGTAAGTTGCATAAAGGGCTTGTGATGTAGATATTATATCATTTATAAACTGAAACACTGGCATCGATACCAACCTCGCCATAAAACAGATGAAACATGCGCGAGATTCAAATTATACAATTACTATATGTACAGTACAGTTGACCTCATAAATGTATACCGTACATTACGTGATAGGAAAATTAGTATTAATTTTCTTTTATCTAGAAGGAGGTCTGTTTTAGCTTGAAGGGGGTCGGTGAGGAGTCTTTTAAGGGGGGATGGGTCGGTTTTCTGGAACACTTTTTCCCTCATGTTTAGCCCCATTAGTTTTCAGCTGTAAAGATGTTGGCCCCATTAGTTAGTAGATTTTAAGATCTTTCGCCCCATTTCGTCGTCAATATCTAGACCTTTCGTGCTATTTAGATGTCGATTTTTTCCCTGGCGAACGATAGTGAGCCTGTAACGTTGGAAGAATCAGCCTTCGGCCGGGACATTTCTCTACCGAAAAATGTACAAATTAATCTAGAAGGGGGATCTAATGGATGTTTTTTTTAAATTTGATGGAGGTCTAGGGAGGAAACTAGAAAAAATAATGAATACATGCAAAAATCCCCCAAAAACGTGAACCATCCCCCCTTAACCCCTTATGTACCGGTGACGTCTGTTTAATCTAATGTTAGCTATATTTAGAAGATTTTGTGCAATTTAAGAAGAATCTGTGGTAGTAAACGGGGGGAAAGGGAGATAGTTCGAAGCCTGGTAATTTCTGGAGGTCCTTTTTTTAACCTCAATAACATCGTCTAATAGTTGGCAGAATATAATCCAAAATACGTCGCCGGTACAGAAGGGGTTAAGTTCGAAGGGGGAGGTATTTATCAACCTCTTCTGTACCGAGACGTCCTTTTAACTTTATTCTGGCTAATATTAGACGATTTTATTCAGTTTAAAAAGGGCCTTCAGCAATTAACAGGCTTCGAACTATCTACCTTAACCCTTTTTACTACCACAGATCCTTCTTAAACTGCTGATAATAGTCTAAATATAGTAAGAAAAATAATCAAAAGACGTCACCGGTACAGAAGGGGTTAACTTGAAGGGGGGGTTTCTGGGGGTGTTTAATAGCTTAAAGAGGGTCTAGGGATCAAATTTTAGCTTGAAGGGGGCTTTGGGTGTGATTTTACAGCTTGAATGGGTTCGGGGGGATTTAAATAGCTTGCAGGGGGTCTGGGGGTGTTTAATAGCTTGAAGGGGATCTGGGGGCCGTGCTTTAACTTGAAGGGGGTCTGGGGGGTTAATAGCTTGAAGGGGGTCTGGGGTGTGTTTAATAGCTTGAAGGGGGTCTGGGGGGGTTAGGTTTAGCTTGAAGGCGATCTGGGGTGGGTGTAATAGCTTGAAGGGGTCTGGGGTGTTTAACAGCTTGAAGGGGGTTTAGGGGTGTTAAATAGCTTAAAGGGGTTCTGGGGGGGGGGGGGGTTAATAGCTTTAAGAGGGTCTGGGGGTGTTAAATAGTTTAAAGGGGGTCTGGTGGGGTTTAATAGCTCTAAGGAGGTCTGGGGTGTTTAATAGCTTGGAGGGGTTCTGGGGATGTTTAATAGCTTGCAGGGGGTCTGGGGACCGTGTTTTAGCTTGAAGGGGGTCTGGGGGGTGTTTAATAGCTTGAAGGGGGTATGGGAGTGTTTAATAGCTTGAAGGGGGTCTGGGGGCCGTGCTTTAACTTGCAGTGGGTCTGGGGGTGTTTCATAGCTTGAAGGGGGTCTGGGGTGGGTTTAATAGCTTGAAGGGGGTCTGGGGGTGTTTAATAGCTTGAAGGAGGTCTGGGGGTGTTTTACAGCTTAAAGGGGGTCTGGGGGGGTGTTAAATAGTTTGCAGTGGGTCTGGGGGCCGTGTTTTAGTTTGAAGGGGGTCTGGGGGGTTAGGTTTAGCTTAAAGGGGGTCTGGGGTGTGTGGTTTAGCTTGAAGGGAGTCTGGGGTGGGTTTAATAGCTTGAAGGGGGTCTGGGGGGTTAGGTCTAGCTTGAAGGGGGTCTGGGGTGTGTGGTTTAGCTTGAAGGGGGTCTGGGGTGTGTTAAATAGCTGGAAGGGGGTCTGGGGGTTAGGTCTAGCTTGAAGGGGGTCTGGGGTGTGTGGTTTACCTTGAAGGGGGTCTTGGGTGGGTTCAATAGCTTGAAGGGGGTCTGGAGGTGTTGTGTTTTAGCTTGAAGGAGGTCCGGGATCCGTGTTTTAGCTTGAAGGGGTCTGGGAGGTATTTATTAACTTGAAGGGGTCTCTGGGGGTGTTTTATAGCTTAAAGAGGGTCTAGGGGTCGTACTTTAGCTTGAAGGGGGCTTTGGGTGTGATTTTAAGATTGAAGGAGGTCTGGGCGGCGTGGGGGGCGTGCTTTAGCTTAGATACTTGCATTCTATGTTTATTCAACTAATGCATGGCTAATGATATATAAAAACAGATAAATTGAATTATTATTGAAGGTTAAAACAATACAGAAAAGCTATAAATATACAATATAAGCTAGTCACCCTAAATATAATGTTTTCTATGGTTCACCTAGATAGAGAAAACGATATTTTAACATCACCTGAACTATTTATTGACCAGTCATTGCCTACAACGCTCACACGTACATCATTCACATACATTTACACAACTTAAGGGGATAGTGGCACCTTTTTTCAATTTATTCAGTTATTCATATAGTTTCAAGTTTTCTCGCTAGACCTCCATCAAGCTTAAAAAACACCCCCTAGACACCCACCTGAATTTGGTTCCCGTTTCCTTATTCCCTATTCGCAAAAAATTAAACTCTGGGCTATATTTTCTTTATTGTTCGTGGGGCGGAAATTAAGGGGAGATGGTTCACTTTTTGGGCGATTTTTGCATGTAGGCTATTCATTATTTATCTAGTTTCCTCCCTAGACCTCCAGCAAATTTAAAAAAAAACATCCATTAGATCCCCCTTTTAGATTAATTTGTAAATTTTTCGGTAGAAAAATGTTCCGGCCAAAGGCCGGTTCTTCCAACATTACAGGCTCACTATCATTCGCCAGAGAAAAAATCGACACCTAAGGTTTAAATATTGACGAAGAAATGGGGCGAAAGGTCTTAAAATCGACTAACTAATGGGGCAAACATCTTAACATCTGAAAACTAATGGGGCTAAACATGAGTGAGAAAGTGGTCCAGAAAACCGGCCCATGTCCCCTTAAGCGTATCTGGAAAGGAAGCCGATTCATTCAGCTTTCTAATGCAACCATTATAGCCATTCAAATAACCTTACAACCATAATAGGCTGGGTATTATTTAATTTATTTGTATTTTATGTAGCCTATGAACAGTATGTATATTTATGTTACTGTAATATATATATATGGACCCCAGTATGGTCCCCTCTGTAGCCTACTGTGTGAGTCTGGAATAAAGCATTATTATTATTATTATTATTATTATTATTATTACCTCGATCTCATTTCCTTATTCTCCAAAGTCACCCTAAATATAATGTTTTCTATGGTTTGCCTAGATAGAGAAAACGATATTTTAACATCAACTGAACTATTTATTGACCACTCATTGCCTACAACTACATTTTCTATATTGTTCGAGGGGCGGAAATGAGACATATCTTACAAAGAAGCTGGTGCATTCAGCTTTCGAATGCACCCATTACAACCATTCAAATAACTTCAAAACATGCCCACAACCGACTTAGAACCATAATACTCTCAACTTTGAAGAAGACAGACATGTCTTTATAGTTCTCGGAGCTATATTGTCTATATTTTTCGAGGGGCGGAAATTAAACATATCCTACAAGGAAGCTGATTCATATAGCTTTCGAATGCACCCATTACGGCCATTCAAATAACCTCACAATATTCCCATAACCGAAATTTTGCAGGTTGTTGGGTCATTTTGGATTTTGAAATATTTAGTGGTAGGCTATATTCGGGTTCCTCACTACCCCCTTAATAAACCCATCTATAAACCGCATCCCGTTTCTCCACAACAACAACAACAACAACAGCAATGACAGAAGTAGAGTCCAATATAGTCATGGCACAGAGAGTCGGGGTCATACGGAACATACATGGCAACACCACCACCACCACCAACAACAACACCAACTATAGACTACATATAGATTATAATGGGTGCCTAAATTTCTTAATAAATCTGTATCGAGGCTGCACTATATTCGTGTTGAGGCTACGTAACGAAAACAAAATAAGAGGACACGAATGAAGACGAAATAGCGTGAATAGGGGCACCCATTGATTAACCTCCCAGATAATATTTAAGGGGGTAGGAGGTATTGTTTGCTCTATTTGTCTGTATTTACATTTTTATAGTAACCCTGATAAACCTCCATCAAGCTTAAAAACATAAAAAAAAATCACCTTTTCAACCCTCTACACAATTTGCTAAAAAAAATAAACAACACAAGAAAAACGCTAGGTAAATACACGGAAATGTTTAACTCCTTCTGTACCAGCGACGTCCCATTAATTTTTATTCTAGCCATATTTAAACGATTGTGTGGAGTTTTAGAAGGATCTGGGGTAGTAAAAAGGGAAATTGAGATAGTTAGAAGCCTGTAAATTGCTGGAGGTCCTTTTTAAACTGGATAAGATCGTCTAATAGTAGCCAGAATAAAGTTAAAAGGACGGCACCGGTACTGTACGGGTTGAAACTAAAAGCTAGCTGATCCCAAACAATAAGAAGAAGGTGTTGGTTGTGAAGAAGACAGAGCATCGCGGGCCGGGCACCATTTGTTAACCTTCAGACGACACTTTCATTAACACGGCCGCCGCAGTAATTATCCACGGCAGTAATTTCAACACCCCCGGTATTAGTAGTTTAAGAGCAGCAGCCTTTATACTCGTGCTGTATCTTCACACCTTCACCGGGTTTCTTGGATATTTTCTGAATCCCCTTCTCCTTCATGTTTAGCCCCATTAGTTTTACATTTTTATACTTTCGTCCATTTCTTTGTCAATATTTAGACCTATCGTGCCATTTAGGTGTCGATTTTTTCCTGGAGAGCGATAGCGAGCCTGTCTTTTAAGAGGAACCAGCCTTCGGCCGGGGCATTTTTCTACCGAAAAATGTACACATTTATCTTCAAAGGGGGTCTTTGGGATGGTGTTTCTTTTAAGCTTGATAGAGGTCTAGGGAGCAAACTAAAACAAATAAATATACCATGTTTTATGTCTCACCTAAATTCATAAGATATATTTAACTGTATCTGCACCAGTGCCGTAATAAGGATTCAAACTACCTCAACCTACCCTTTTAACTACCACAGATCCTTCCTAAGCTGCACACTATCGTCTAAATATAGCTAGAATACAATTAAACACACGTCGCTGGTACTGGAAGGGTTAAATGCTTTAAGAAGATATGTGAGCAATAAAAGTGTAAAGACTATCTCAATAATTAAACATCTGCCTTCCATATATCCTTCCTAATCTGAATAAAGTCTTCTAATTCTATCCCCTATCCCAAGAAAGTGAGCACAAACTCTTGAAAATTAACCTCTATAACTCACAAACGACAAGAGTAATCCACCTAATACTTATACACAACCACCACCACACCTTACAACAAACACCCACCACACCTTACAACAACAACAACCACCACTAACCTTACAACCAACAACACCACCACACGTGTTAATCCCCACAAACAACAAACAACCTCGATTACCAAACCTTAGAACAACCACCACCACCACCACACCTTACAACAACAACAACCACCACCACACCTTACAACAACAACAACCACTTCCACCACAACAACAATCATTACAACAACAACAACCACCACACCTTACAACAACAACCACCACCACACCTTACAACAACAACCACCACCACACCTTACAACAACAACCACCACCACACCTTACAACAACAACAACCACCACCACCACACCTTACAACAACAACCACCACCACCACCACACCTTACAACAACAACAACCACCACCACACCTTACAACAACAACAACCACCACCACACCTTACAACAACAACAACCACCACCACCACCACACCTTACAACAACAACAACCACCACCACCACACCTTACAACAACAACAACCACCACCACACCTTACAACAACAACCACCACCACACCTTACAACAACAACAACCACCACCACACCTTACAACAACAACCACCACCACCACCACACCTTACAACAACAACAACCACCACCACCACACCTTACAACAACAACCACCACCAGGGCGGGTGCCCAACCCCGAAAGGGGTTGAAATAGGGGAGCTATCCCCCCGCCAAAGGCGGCTTTCTAGGGCCTTTCCTAGCTGATGCTGAGAGGATTGGGTTCTAGTCATGTGGTGATGGGCTGGTCTATCAGAGTGAGAGCTGAGCAATCTCTGCCATACCCATAGCTTACTCTGACTGTTCCTTTAACTTATATATATCTCAAGTGACGGCGTCTCTTCCGTGGATTGACCTCCCAATCTACCAAGATTGGAAGCCAAAGCGTCACATTTTCCCTTGCCCCTCAACTTTCTCTTCATAATTGCTAAGGGGCACAGGGCCCTGGGTGGGGCTTTGGTTTCCCGGGCGTTTCCGCACCCTCCTCAGCTCCCCGCCATGGAGTGGCTTCGGTTACCCAGGCTTTATTGTGGTCGGCGGGGAGGGTTCTGTGGGGGCACTCGGTTATGGCCTTGGAAATGCTCGGGGCCTTGGGGCTGTTCGGCCAGGCAGCTTGGGGAACAACAACAACAACAACAACAACAACCACCACCACCACCACACCTTACAACAACAACCACCACCACCACCACACCTTACAACCACTACCACCACACCTTACAACCACCACACCTTACAACAACAACAACCACCACCACCACACCTTACAACCACTACCACCACCACCACCACCACACCTACCCCCCCCTCCCCCCCCCCCCCACACACACACATCAAGCCTCTCCACCTACTGATACACAAGCACTGTACTGTATATCACTCAAGAGATAACACAAGTTCTATTCAGCCTTCTCCCTCCTTCCCCTCTCTCACACTCCCTCTCCCTCCCCCCTTCCATTCACTCCCTGCCCCCATCCCTTCCCCCCTCTGTACTTTGTACTCTCTCCCTACCCCTGTCTCCCCTCCTCCCTCCCTCCCCTCCCTCTCCCATCTCTCCGTCTACCCTTCCTCTTTGCTATTCTTTTCTCGACCTCGTAGTCTGAAGATTAGTAGTTTAGATATCCAAACTGCCCCCGAAGGGCTAATAGATCTGTTGCAGTTTGTACTCCTGTGTATTCCTTGGTACCCCTTTCTTCCCACCCTCTCTCCCTACCCCCACCCTCCTTCTCTCCCTCCCACACTCTCTCCCCCTCATTCCCTCCCTCTCCCTACCCCTGTATCCCATCCTCCCCCTTCCAATCCCTCCAACCCGCGCTCCCCCTACACCCCCTCCCACCCCCATTCCCACACCATCTTCCCCTCCCCATGTCCCCCCCCCCCCCCCCCCTCTCTCTCTCTCTCTCTCTCTCTCTCTCTCTCTCTCTCTCTCTCTCGACTTATACGCTTCTCCGCACCCAACATCTCAACGCTGGGAACAAGAGGAGGAGGTGCGGGCGAACAGAGATGAAGACCTGCTGATAATGTTTGGAGAGGGGAATGAGCTTACACCGGAGTTACTGAGCAAGATATCTGCTTAAGGGGTAGGTATTCGCTTTTTCTGGACCCCCTTCTCCCTCGTGTTTAATCCCATTATTTTGTATATTTTTAAAAGTTCGGCCCATTTGTTTGTCGATTTTGAGACCTTTCGCCTCATTACTTTGTCAATATTAACACCTTTCGTGCCAATTTCGAATGTCGATTTTTTTCCTGGCGAGCGAGAGCGAGCCTGTAATTTTAGTAGGAACCGGCCGTTGGCCGGGACATTTTTCTACCGAAAAATGTACAAGTTTATCTTGGAAGGGGGTCTAGGGGGTGTTCTTAATATCTTAATGGAGATTTAGCGAGGAAATTCAAAAACAAATGAAAAGATAAACATAATTATAGACCAAACAAGAAGTACTACTTTGAACCCTCCAGTATTGGAGGGTTCGATTCTTTATTATAGTCTGGTGATATTTTGCAGTTTAGGAAGGATCTATCAGAATCATAGGAGTATAAACCTTCCACTAACTCTCCAATTCCCACATAGCCCACCCAAGCCTAACACAATCGTCTAATCGTAACCAGAATGGAAGGAAATAGGGGTCTTAGGGTATTGAAAAGGTTAATAGAAACTCCAATGCAGGAAAAGCAGAATTGTATCGGGTTGTTTGAAGAAGGGAATGAGCTTACACCTCAACTGAACTGAGGGAGAGAGGTGTTTAATGGAAAGATGTACATTTGAAAGGATATCCAGCAACTTAAAGGGGGGATTTGGATATATTTGGATATGTTTGGATATATTTGGATATGTTTGGATATATTTGGATATGTTTGGATATATTTGGATATGTTTGGATATATTTGGATATGTTTGTATATATTTGGATATGTTTGTATATATTTGGATATGTTTGGATATATTTGGATATGTTTGGATATATTTGGATATGTTTGGATATATTTGGATATGTTTGGATATATTTGGATATGTTTGGATATATTTGGATATGTTTGTATATATTTGGATATGTTTGGATATATTTGGATATGTTTGGATATATTTGGATATGTTTGTATATATTTGGATATGTTTGTATATATTTGGATATGTTTGTATATATTTGGATATGTTTGGATATATTTGGATATGTTTGGATATATTTGGATATGTTTGGATATATTTGGATATGTTTGTATATATTTGGATATGTTTGGATATGTTTGGATATGTTCGGATATATTTGGATATGTTTGGATATATTTGGATATGTTTGGATATATTTGGATATGTTTGGATATATTTGGATATGTTTGGATATATTTGGATATGTTTGGATATATTTGGATATGTTTGGATATATTTGGATATGTTTGGATATATTTGGATATGTTTGGATATATTTGGATACGTTTGGATATATTTGGATATGTTTGTATATATTTGGATATGTTTGTATATTTTTGGATATGTTTGTATAATATTATATTTGGATATGTTTGGATATATTTGGATATGTTTGGATATATTTGGATATGTTTGGATATATTTGGATATGTTTGTATATATTTGGATATGTTTGGATATATTTGGATATGTTTGTATTATTCTTTATAGTTTCCTCACTACACCTCCATCAACCTTAAATAAATACCCCCAAGACTCCCCTTCAAAATAAATTTGTAAATTTTTTGATAGAAAATGTTCCTGTTAAATTACAGGCTCGCTACCGCTCGCCAGGAAAATATCGCCACCTGAATGACACGAAAAGTCTGAGTATTGACACATAAATGGGGCGAAAGGTGTGAAAATCGCCAAAGTAATGGAGCGAACGTCGGAAAACCTCTAAAGCAATGGGAGAAAGGGATCCAGAAAAAAAAAATCCTAAAGTGGAAATATCCCCTCAATGGCAAGATGTTAATTTAAAATGATGCCCTACAACTCCTAATTAAGAAACACCACACTCCATTGTAAGAGGCGAGGCATTATATCAGCAGGTTTGGAGAGAGGCATGAACGTACACCTGTATCGAGGAAGAAAGGTCTAAATGGAATAATGTTAATTTGAATTAATCCGTCTTGGGATTATGATATCCTCAGAGGGTTAATTAAAGGGAGAGGGGTAGTTTTTCTGGACCACTTTCTCCCTCGTGTTTAGCTCCATTAGTTTTCAGATTGTATGACGTTCGGTCCATTAGTTTGGCGATTTTAACACCTTTAGCTCCATTTCGTTGTCAATTTTAAATCCTTTCGTGCCATTTACCTGTTGATGTTTTCCTGGCGAGGGATAGAGAGCCTTTAATTTTAAGAGGAACAGGCCTTTCGCCGGGAAATTTGTCTTCCGAAATATGTACAAATTTATCTTGAAGGGGGATCTAGGGGGTGTATTTTTTAAGCTTGATGGAGGCATATCGAGGAAACTAAATAATATATGAATAACTGAATAATTATAAATAATATATGAATAACTGAATAATTATAACTGGATAATTATAAAAAAAAAAAACCCAGCCTATCTCCCCTTAATTGTTCCTGTTACATGAGGCCCCGTTGGTGGTCCTCTGTTACATGAGGCCCCGTTGGTGGTCCTCTGTTACATGAGGCCCCGTTGGTGGTCCTCTGTTAGTGAAGGTTTATATCACACACCATAGTCACTACCACACATATACACATACACAAGGGAAGACAAGCAACAACAGAGCTAATGGTCTTTACTCGGCTACTTGTTTAACCCCTTCTCTACCGATGACGTCATTTTGTTTTTATTTCAACTGCATATAGACGAATTTATGAAGCTTGGGAAGGATATATGGCAGCTAAAAGGATTAATTGAGATAGTCTGTAGCCTTTTAATTCCTACGCGTCCTTCCTAAGCTGAAGAAAGTCGTCGCATCGTGTCCAGAATATGATATCAAATATGTCATCGGTACAGAATGGGTTAAGGGGAGATTTCCACTTGAGGAATTTTTTCTGGACCCCTTTCTCCCTCATGTTTAGCGCCATTGCTTTTGAGACACCTAAATGCCACGAAAGGTCTTAAAATTGACAACGAAATGGGTAGAATCGTCAAAGTAATGGGGCTAAACACGAGGGAGAAGGGGTTATTACACCTAGGTTCCTCACAGACAGCTTCCTCCCGGAGACCCCTATTAATGGTCCTATTATGAGGCGCTGTTGGTGGTCCGCTGTTAGTGAAGGCTTAGATCACATATAGTTACTAACACACATATATATATACATAGTTATACATATACCGTACAATACACACACACACACATAATTATAAAGTGATTATTTTTATTATTATTATTTTTATTATTATTATTATTATTATTATTATTATTATTATACACATATACACAGTCATACACACACCATACTGTCACTAACACACATACACATAGTCACACACATACACCATACTCACACATACACACACTATACTCACACACATACTATACTCATACATACACACACACATACGTACAGTCACGAACATAAATACTGCAACATCAACCAGATCATCTTCGCCCCTTCCTCTCCAAAGATATTGCTAAACTTTTAATTCAAACTCACAATAATTTGTATATTTTATTCTAGCTACCATCATACGATTGTATTCAGCTTAGTATAAACCTCTTGTGATGAAGGAGTTAAGGGGAGACTGGCCGTTTGTTTGGTCTATTAATTCATGTATTCATATATTTTTTTAGTTTCCTCCCTAGACCTCCATCAAGCTTAGAAAAACACCCCCTAGACCCCCCTTCAAGATAAATTTGTACATTTTTCGGTAGATAAATGTCCCGGCCGAAAGCCGATTCCTCTTAAAATTGCAGGCTCGCTATTGCTCGCCAGGAAATAATCGACACCTAAATGGCACGAGAGGTCTTAAAATTGACAACGAAATGGGGCGAAAGGTGTTAAAATCGCCAAACTAATGGGCCGAACGTCTTTAATCTCAAAACTAGTGGGGCTAAACATTAGGGAGAAGGGGGTCAAGCAAAACGGTCTGCCTACCCTTAACGATATCTGATTGATGTCGCAGTATTTATGTTCGTGAGTGTACATGATGGAGATCGACGTTGGTTTTAGTTTAGTTGTAGCCCGGAGAAGGAGAGAGAGGGAGAGAGAATAGATAGATAGATAGATAGATAGACAGATGGATAGATAGATAGATAGATAGAGAGAGGATAGATAAATATAGAGAGGATAGATAAATAGATAGATATAGATAGTCAGTCAATTGTTTATTTCATAAAAAGCTATATATAGTAGAGAGAAAAAGAGAGGGCTAGTGTTGTTTTTAGGTTAATGTTTGAGAGAGAGAGAGAGAGAGAGAGAGAGAGAGAGAGAGAGAGAGAGAGAGAGAGAGAGAGAGAGAGAGAGAGAGAGAGCGAGAGCGAGAGAGAGAGAGGCCAGTGTTGTTTTAAGGGTAATGGTAATGTTGATTGTGTGTGTCGTGGTCGGTGTGTTCACTGATATAGTTATGATGATTACAACACCCAACGAGGCCCTTTAGTGGCTCTTAAGGGTATTAACGCATAATTAATGAAACCAATCTATCTAGCCATTGCCAGACGTCATAATCCCCGCAGGGGTGGCCACGAATGAAGCGAAACAAGCGTTCATACCTGACGAATCTCCTTGACTTTTTTCACAATATCTTTAACTCATTCAGTACCACAGACGTTCTTTTCGTCATATTCTGGCAACTGTTAGACGGTTTTATTCAGCTTATGAAGGACGTCTACCCATTAAAAGGCTACCATCAATCTCAATTCATCGTTATAGTTACCACATATCCTTCCTAAGCTTCATAAACACGTGTACATTTAGCTGAAATCAAATAAACCAGACGTCGCCGGTACTGTACGGGTTAAGGGGAGGTATTTAGTTTATTCCCTAGACCTCCATCAAGCTTATAATTAAACCCCCTTGACCGCCTTTCAAGATAAATTTGTACATTTTTCGGTAGAAAAATGTCCCGGCCAAAGGCTGGTTACTCTTAAATTACAGCCTCGCTATCGCTCGCCAGGATAAAATCGACACCTAAATGGCACGAAAGGTCTTAAAATTGACAGAATGGGGCGGAAATTCTTAAAATCGCAAATCTCATGGGGGCAAACGTCTTAAAATCTCAAAAGCAATGGGGCTAGACATGAAGGAGAAATGGGTCAAGAAAAAAGTCCCTCAAGTGGAAATCACCCCTTAATATGTATGACGAAAGTAAAACCGTTGAAATAGTCTACCTTGATTTCCAGAAAGCCTTCGACAAAGCTCCCCATAAACGGCTCTTGATAACAAATATATGCTCACGGCATAGAAGGGTGCATTCTTCGATGGATTGAGAATTGGCTTACTGGGCGTAACCAAGGGCTAGTAATATATGGTAAAGCCTCGGATTGGACAACTTTTCTATTGCACTAGACATAGAAGGCCTTCCATAGAGCCTGGCACAAATCTCTAATTTCTAAAATACCCTCCTTCGGGTTTGTTGTGCCAAGGATTGTGCAAGCCAACCTAAATACTCAGCCACCTGCACCTCCCGGAGCATACTAGGGTTCCCCGGGCCACGTCTCACCGAAGTCCCGAAAGGAGGATGATCAAGAGTTAGTAAGTTATGAAAGAAGATCACCAGTAGAGCGACCCTTAAGGAAGCCATACTGATTGATGATCTGAGAGTAGATTATGAGAAGATAAATGCTTAAGAAATTTGGAAGCATGAATAGTTTAAAAAACTTAAGAGATACAAGAGATAAGTAATTGGACGATAGTTGGAGGGTTGAGAGCGGTCACCCTTCTTTGGGACAGGTTGAATGAGTCATAATTATGTCTAGAGAATTAGAAATATTATATATATATATATATATATATATATATATATATATATATATATATATATATATATATATATATATATATATATATATATATTATATATATATATATATATATATATATATATATTATATATATATATATATATATATATATACTGTATAGATAGATAGACATATACTGTATATTATTCTCTAGACAGATAGCTGGAGAAGGAAAGAGAGAGAAATAGAGAGAGAGAGAGAGAGAGAGGGGGGGGGGGGGGCAGCAATAATGTGGAGTGTGTGTACGTATGTTGAGATACCATGTGTACTTACTTTCACTTTTACTGTGTGTGTATGTGTTTCATTAGTTTGATGTGGGCGAGCGTACCTGTGTGTGTGTGTGTTAACCCTCTCACGTTCTTGACGCACTTTTGAGCCTATTAGGGATACTTTAAAAACTTTGTTACCATCAGGGGTATTTAGAAACCTTTAATTTAGTTACTTTAACCTCTGCAGTTGTCTTTGAGTTAGCTGTGGGCAGAACACTAATTTTGGAGAGGTAATTATAAGAGTGAGAGAACTCTATTTCTTATTGCTAATCTGACAACCTCTGCGTCATATGGTCGTGAGAGGGTTAAAATAGGACTTCAGAGGCTACCAACCCTTCTGAATTATTAAGCCAGCACACTGTAAGTCAAGAATAGCGAAAGGACTGGAGCCCCTTTTCGAGAACTCCAGTCCCTTCGTGTGTATGTATGAAGGTATACATATAGAGTAGTACTGCTCTATGCCTGGCGTACTCCGGAATATTGTAGCGTTATTATAAATGCAAACCACCTTAATTGTCTCCAGTCCGAGCTGTAACCTTATACAGCCTGTCCACTATCTTCCTCTGCTGCTGTCTCACACACTACATTACAGTATATATCTATCTCTCTGTCTGTCTGTCTATCTATCTATCTATCTCTATCTATCTATCTATCTATCGGTGAGACCTTTTCTATTGCACTAGACATATCGAAGGCCTTCCATAGAGCCTGGCACAAATCTCTAATTTCTAAACTACCCTCCTTCGGTTTTGTTAAGCCAAGGATTGTGTAAGCCAACCTAAATACTCAGCCATCTGCACCTCCCGGAGCATACCAGGGTACCCCGGGCCAAGTCTCACTGAAGTCCCGAAAGGAGGATGATCAAGAGTTAGTAAGTTATGAAAGAACATCACCAGTAGAGCTACCCTTAAGGAAGCCATAGTAGGGTACCCCAGGCCAGACACCTCACAAACTTCACCATACTGGTACCATACCACGACAGGTGATAGGCATCCCAAGGGCGCCCCCATACAGCCACGCTTCATTCCGTTACACCCACCAGAAGTCTTCCCCTGCACTATACAGAGTCAACCAAGGGCAGCGCCGTCCGTTTGGACCCAAAAATGCTAAGGTCTCCCCTTCGCCCGTTTTTTCATATACAGAATGGGCCCAAGCTACACAAGTCCTCCCAAGAAATGGAGCATCACCCTCCCACAATCAAAAACAAAACAAGCCTCCGCGGACTACTTGGCCACCGAAGAAGCGGTACTACGGTTCCGCACCAACGGAAGTGACATAACCCACATAGGCTGACCTGGGGTTGGCCAGTGCCCGGGTCACTTCAACCAACCAGAACGACCAGATGCCGCCACTACCTTGCATACCTGCTGATTGGTCCTGGGAGGATATACACAGGCAAATACTGCGGGTCCTACCATCACTCTCCCCTGTACCCCGTCACCGGAGCAACAGGGGCTTATGTCAGCAGTAAAACAGGCCAAGGTCACCCTTTTTCCATGTAGCCAAAAAAGGGCCAGGGAGTACCTAAAAAGTTAATAGGTGCTCAGATTGTCTCAATATAGTTAGAATAAATAAAAAAAAAGACATTGCCGGTACAGAAGGGGTTAACAAAACGTAAAGTTGACAGAATGAATATAAACACCACATAAGGAGGAGAACATTATGGACAAAGTTTCGCTGATGGCTTCTTCAGAGTGAGCCAAGATGGCCTTAAGGGGGTAGTACTCGCTTTTTATGGACCCCCTTCTCCCTCATGTTTAGCATATTAGTTTTGAGGTTTTAAGACGTTCGTTCCGTTAGTTTGGCGATTTGGAGACATTTCGCCTATTTTTTTATTCAATATTAAGACCTTTCGTGCCATTTAGGTGTCGATTTTTTTCCTGGCTAGCGATAGCGAGCCTGAAATTTTAAGAGGATTCGTCCTTCGGCTGGGACATCTTTCTACCGAAAAATTTACACATTTATCTTGAAGGGGGGTCTAGGGTGTGTTTTTCTAAGCTTGATGGAGGTCTAGCGAGGAAACTTAGAAATAAAAGAATACATTGATTAATAGACCAAAAATATCGGTACGGCCCATATCCCCTTAAACAAATACATGTTGCAGTGCATACATTATATATACATATATAGATAAAGAGAGGGTAGGGACGTGGGTTCATTGCTATGCAGGTGAGGATATTGCAGGTCTCAATATGCACCCACCACCACCTGACGGGCTGGCTTCCTCGCACGAATCGAAACTCCATGTTACTCATCCGTTCTTTGAATTTCCAGATTAATTTGAAGTGAGGTTTTCCCTCTGAATTGTGGCAGAATTAGTCACCTTGATTGTTTCAGTCAGAGGCTCTATAATTCAGGATAATACTGCACAATTACTTTTTTATATTTGACTGTACTTCCGATTTCTCAACTCTTCCTTCCTCTATCCAAAACTCTTCTACTTTACTATAGCTATCTGATCTGACTCATTTTCCCGTATTGTAAAATATATATGTGACTGAGTGAGACGTTCAATTTGGTGGTTTTGATAGCCTAATGCTTAGCGTGCGGAGTTTTGGTGTGAGTATCCTAGGTTCGAGTCCTTGGAGTATCACCTGTATTCATTACTTTCATTGATTTCATTAGTTGGGTATAGTTGTAAAGTAATTGGTGAACACATATATGAATATATAAAAATGATTGCATGGACGTTAAATAGATATTGGGTTTGCTTAGTGCGCGGAATTTCGGTGCGAGCACCCTAGGTTCGAATCCTTTGAGTACCACATGTATTCATTAGTTCCATTGATTTCATTAAACGCAGGGATTTTGGAAACAAATATTTTCGATTCTGGGCGAATGGCTGGTCGAAAATGCAATCTACGACCATGTATAGAAGCTGCTCGTCGAGAAAAATCGAATGGCACCAAGTAGAATTCCCTAGGACTTATAGTTTGGGCTACAGAGGACTTTTAAAGTCCAAAAACTGGTCATTTGGGACCTTCTGGGAGGACCAGTCAAATACGAAATCCTAAACTAATTGTCCGATTTCAATTATGTTTGCGCCATTCGATTCAGCGTGTCAAAGTGAACCTATGGTTAAAATTTGAACAAAATCCATACATAGATAACTCGTCTATGGGTGATTTAGAAATGTTCAAAATCAAAATCAAAATTAGGGCTATTGGGCCTACAAAATGGTCTAAATCCATACATGTATATACCGTTGTAATCGCAACGACGAGACGAATCCATATGTACCCATGAAAACTCGAAATTCGAAAGTCGCTCGCCAAGTGCAAACATTTTCCTGGGCTTAAATTTAAAACGCAGGGATTTTGGAAACAAATATTTTCGATTCTGGGCGAATGGCTGGTCGAAAATGCAATCTACGACCATGTATAGAAACTGCTCGTCGAGAAAAATCGAATGGCACCAGGTAGAATTCCCTAGGACTAAAAAAAAAAAAAAAGAAGATAAGTGGGGATTGGGCCTGAATATAATACATACATACATACATACATACATACCGACCCACCAATTAACTTACAAATATACCTAATTAATAAGCCCAGGAAAATGTTTGCACTTGGCGGGCGACTTTCGAATTTCGAGTTTTCATGGGTATATATGGATTCGTCTCGTCGTTGCGATTCCAACGGTATATACATGTTTGGATTTAGACCATTTTGTAGGCCCAATAGCCCTAATTTTGATTTTGATTTAGAACATTTCTAAATCACCAATTGACGAGTTATCTATGTATGGATTTTGTTTAAATTTTAACCATAAGTTCACTTTGATACGATTAATCGAATGGCACAAACAGAATTGAAATCGGACAATTAGTTTAGGATTTCGTATTTGACTGGTCCTCCCAGGAGGTCCCAAATGACCAGTTTTTGGGCTTTAAAAGTCCTCTGTAGCCCAAACTATAAGTCCTAGGGAATTCTACGTGGTGCCATTCGATTTTTCTCGACGAGCAGCTTCTATACATGATCGTAGATTGCATTTTCGACCAGCCATTCGCCCAGAATCAAAAATATTTGTTTCCAAAATCCCTGCGCCCAGGAAAATTTTTGCACTTGGCGGGCGACTTTCGAATTTCGAGTTTTCATGGGTATATATGGATTCGTCACGTCATTACAATTCCAACGGCATATGAATTTTGTAATTTTGACAATTTTTAGGCCCAATAGGCCTATTTTAAAGTTTAAAAACCACTCCACATGGTGGCTGTCTAATTCAGAGAAGAAGCTATTGGAGTGGCATTGTTGTGTGTTATTAGTTAGAGAAGGATATATAATTAAAACTCTTTCCTGTGTCTTCTTTCCACCCAAATTACCCACTTGTTATGATGGAACAGCCACGTAAGTGATAATATGGCATGTTCAAATAGTATAGTTAGCCATATAATATTGAAGAAGGACAGTTTTCTTTCAATAGTCTTTAAAGAAAACGATAGTTATGAATGGGTAACTATTATATTATATGAGAAATCGAGGTAGGCCTACAGTATCAGTACTTTCCGTTGTTATCTATGTATGGATTTTGTTCAAATTTTAACCATAAGTTTACTTTGACACGCTGAATCGAATGGTGCAAACAGAATTGAAATCGGACAATTAGTTTAGGATTTCGTATTTGACTGGTCCTCCCAGAATGACCAGAATGACCAGTGTTTGGACTTTAAAAGTACTCTGTAGCCCAAACTTTTTTTTTTTTTTTTTTAGGGGGTGGCCGATAATATGACTTTATTTATGTTTAGGAGTAATTCCTAGCGAGGCTTTCCCTTGTGGGGGGATGGTTCACTTTCCCTTGTGGGGGGGTGGTTCACTTTCCCTTGTGGGGGGGTGGTTCACTTTCCCTTGTGGGGGGGTGGTTCACTTTTTGGGCGATTTTTGCATGTATTCATTATTTTTCTAGTTTTCTCCCTAGACCTCCATCAAATTGAGAAAAAAAAAAACATCCATTAGATCCCCCTATTAGATTAATTTGTAAATTTTTTAGTAGACAAATTTCCCGGCCGAAGGCCGGTTCTTCCAACATTACAGGCTCACTATCGTTCGCCAGGGAAAAAATCGACACCTAAATAGCACGAAAGGTCTAAATATTGACGAAGAAATGGGGCGAAAGGTCTTAAAATTGACTAACTAATAGGGCACACATCTTAACATCTAAACACTAATGGGGCTAAACATGAGGGAGAAAGTGGTCCAGAAAACCGGCCCATCCCCCCTTAAGTCCCCCATCAATTACCCCTTCCATTAGGCTATCATAGTGCAGAGAGGTGGCCTGGGCTCGAACCGCCGACACTTTGATCAGCAGCCGACGCTCTACTGACTATGCCATGGCTCGCGACAAGGAGGATAAGTTTGATATAATTAGCATTTTTCCTATATAAAAAAAAAAAAAAAAAATTGTTTGAGGAGGATAAAGAAGATTCATTCAATTAATATTTTTCCCTCAAAAATCGGGTAATTTGATCCGATTTTTCTCGAACGCTAATATAGTTAAGATAGTTGATTTTTCCCCTCATGCTTAGTCCCATTAGCTTTGAGATTTTAAGGCGTTCGTTCCATTAGTTATAGTACAAAGGAGTACAAAAGAAGTCAAGCAACAACAGGTATAGCAACCCCTCGAAGTTGCTTGCCCTCTAAATCACTGTTGTTCAAAGTGTCCAACAGTGGTTCAGAGTGGGTAAGGGACAATTGAAAGGGAAGCACTGCCTTAAGACCAATGTCCTTGGCAGGGTTAGGAGATATTAGTAGGGAACGACTTCAAGATCTGGTCTTCGGCCAGGACATTATTCTACCAAAAAATGTGCACATTGATCTTGAAAGGGGGGTCTAGGGGTGTTTTTATAGCTTGATGGAGGTCTAGCGAGGTTACTATAAAATAAATATACAAATAAATAGACCAACACTATTGCCACTACCCCTTTAAATCTAGCCACTAATTCGCTTGAACCAGACCAGACTACCCGAGGAAAGAATTACTTCCTAAATTACTTCAAGCTCTGCCACCGTCTATTAATTTGAGTTTTTTATTACCTAATTCGGAGAAAATGAAATTTTTATATTATATGAACAATCTGGGCAGATGAGGAGGAGCAGGGGGAAGAATAACAGTGGAGGCGTAATTGGAAATGAGAACGGTGGGGGAGGAGGGGCGGGAGGGGGGTGCGGGGTTGGCGTTGTGGGGAGGAAGAAGGGAGGGGAGAGGTAGGAGAGGGGAGGAAGAGGTAGGAGGAGGGAATGGTGGGAGAGGAGCAGGGGGGTGGGGAAGGGAGGGGGAAGGGAGTGGGGGGGGAGAGGAAGAGGTGTAGGAGGGGGGAATGGTGGAGGAGGAGGGGAAAGAAGAGAAGAAGGTAAGTAATAGGAGAGGGGAGAAGGGAAAAGGGGGGGGGTGATGATGAAGGGTGGGGGAGGAGAGGGGGGAAGGGAGAGCAGGGGAGGAACGATGAAGGAGGGGAAGGGTAGGAGAGGGGGAGACGTAGGAGGTCTGGAAGGGAGGAGGAGGGGGGAAGAACGGTGAAGGAGAGGGCAGAAGGAGGGAAAGAAGTGGAGAAGAAGGTAAGAGAAAAGGAAGTGAGTAGGAAGGAAAGAAGTGGAGAAGAATATGAGTGGGTGTGGGTGGGGGGGAAGGAGGAGGGGGTGGGGGGGCAATATGAGGGGTTGGGGGTGGGGAATATGAGTGGGTGGGGGTGGAGATGGAAGGAGGAGGGGTGGGGGGGAGGAGGAGGGGGTTGGAGATGGAAGGAATACTGTTTTGCCTATGTATTACCATTTTTTTATAAACAAAAAAATACTCGCCTGAACCCATTTAACCCTTTTAGTACCGGTGATGTTTTTTACATCATATTTTGGACACTATTAGACGATTTCATTCAGGTTAGGAAGGATCTGTGGTAGCTCAAAGGCTTAAATGAGATAGTCATGTGGAACGCATGGGAAGCGAGAGAATGACTAAGAGATTCTATGTGAGTATGGTAGAAGGGCAGAGAGGGAGAGACAGACTGAGAGTGAGGTGGAAGGGCAGAGAGGGAGAGGCAGATCGAGAGTGAGGTGGAAGGATAGAGTTGAGAGGTATATGAGTGAAAGTGGTGTTGGGTAGGTGGAGGGGAACCGGCTGACAGGGGACAGAGGTGCATGGAGGCGATTCATTCGTGGCCACCACTTCAAAAATCACGTCGTCTGGCAATAGATAGATAGATAACTTAGTATATAACATTTGCAAAAAAAAAAAAAAAAAAAAAAAATCTATTGGCTGGCGGTAGGACTAGCAACTCTTTCCCGAAAATAATCGAACAAATTGGTCCGGAATGTGGCGGCGGTTCATTCGTGTCCACCCCGAGGTTTCCGTAAAAATTTAATCTACATACCCCCTTACACACACACATCCAATCAGTTTACATCCCCTAACACACACAATCAATCTACACCCCCTAACACACACACACACACATTCAGCCTACATCCCACCCCCCTAGCACACAAACACATACACACACACACACACACACACACACACACACACACACACACACACACTCTTGGCAACATATAATGAACTCTCTCCCTCAATTGCGGCATCAAGTCCTCTTAAGGATGATGACAAACTTGATATCAGTTAAGTCCTCTGGAAGGGATGTGGTGGCAATACTTGTGTTGTCAGTTTGGGTGGGGACTCGGGGGGGGGGGGGGGGGGGGGGGGACTTGAAGGAGGTTGCTGAGGGGCTTCATCGTGTTCGGGGGGGGGGGAAGTTATTTTTTGGTCTAGTTATGATATATTTATTAGTTTCCTCGCTAGACCTCCATCAAGATTAAAAACCACCCCTTAGGCCCCCCTTTGAGACAAATTGGTACAATTTACGGAAGAAAAATTATCCGGACGAAGGCCGATACCTCCTCAAATTACAGGCTCGCGCTCGCTCGCTTCGAAAAAATCGAAACCTAAATGGCACGAGAGGAAAATATTGACACCTGGATGGGAGTAAACGTCTTAAAACAGTAGGCTGAATGGGGCCGAATGGATATAAGCCAAAGAGAGAGAGAGAAAGAGAAAAAAAAGCGAGGTGGGCTCCCTTAAATGAAGTGAAATGAATATGAGGAGGAGGTGTTTGTGAGAGTTGGCTGGATTACTCTCTGTGTAGGTGAGACAAAAATATTATCAGTACGGGAAGCCAGACAAATGTAACAGGAGTTCCAGTAACTCTTTATCATATGCCTATGTGGCCTGGGAAACTAATGACACCAGTGGTACCAATATGGCGGAGAGGTTGGCCTATATTGGTTACTATGGGGTCGCTAGGGGGCAGCCTCATGTGCGGGAGCTGTGAGAGAAAGAGTAACCCTTTCATCGTATCGTGGAGGGCTTGTATGGCTACCAGTAGATGATTTTGTTTATCCCTTTTGTACTGGCGACGTTTGTTCATTTTATTATAGCTTTATTCAGAGGATTTTGTACAGCTTAAGAAGGATCTGTGGTAATTAATATAAGGGGCTAATTGAGATAATTCGAAGCCTATTCATTGAGATAGTTCGAAGCCTATTAAAGGGGTTGGTTGAGATAGTTCAAAGCCTATTAAAGGGGTTGGTTGAGATAGTTCGAAGCCTATTAATTGAGATAGTTCGAAGCCTATTAATTGAGATAGTTCGAAGCCTATTCATTGAGATAGTTCGAAGCCTATTCATTGAGATAGTTCGAAGCCTATTAATTGAGATAGTTCGAAGCCTATTAATTGAGATAGTTCGAAGCCTATTAATTGAGATAGTTCGAAGCCTATTAATTGAGATAATTCGAAGCCTATTAATTGAGATAGTTCGAAGCCTATTAATTGAGATAGTTCGAAGCCTATTAATTGAGATAGTTCGAAGCCTATTCATTGAGATAGTTCGAAGCCTATTAATTGAGATAGTTCGAAGCCTATTAATTGAGATAGTTCGAAGCCTATTCATTGAGATAGTTCGAAGCCTTTTCATTGAGATAGTTCGAAGCCTATTAATTGAGATAGTTCGAAGCCTATTCATTGAGATAGTTCGAAGCCTATTAATTGTTGAAGGCCCTTTTGAAACTGAATACAATCGTCTAATAGTAGCCATCAGGTTTGATAACAATACCCACAAGACCCCCTTTCGAGATGAATTTGTACATTTTTCGGTAG
>CM064502.1:56128227-56168227 GCA_032716605.1 Paralithodes platypus | reverse complement strand
AAATGTCTCCGGCGAAGCCAGATTTCTCCATACAATGGTGGCTCGCCTAGCAGTCCCCCCTAGCATTCCCTAATAAACTTAAGGGAGCCCACCTCGCTTTTTTTCTATTTCTCTCCCTCTCTCTTTGGCTTGTATCCATTCGGCCCCATTCAGCCTACTGTTTTAAGACGTTTACCCCTATTCAGGTGTCGATATCTTCCTGGCGAGCGATAGCGAGACAGTATTGTATGGAGAAATCAGGCTTCGCCAGAGAAAATTTTCTATCGAAAAATGTACAAATTTAGCTTGCTGCCAAAACAAAAATATATATATATGCTGGCTCGCTACCGCTCGCCAGGAAAATATTGACACCTGTATGGGGGTAAGCGTCTTAAAACAGTGGGCCGAATGGATACAAGCCAAAGAGAGAGGGAGAGAAAGAGAAAACAAGCAGGTGACCCCCCTTAATGACACGAGAATAAAACTAAAACTTTCCTTACGGCCAAAAATTCAATACACAGACCAACAACAACAACAACAACAACAACAACAACAACAACAACACCACCACTGGCGAAAAGTTTTGATTGTCCGGCCAATTAACGGGTTCCCAATTTGGAAGTTTGTCCTTATTAGAGGTCTGGGGCAAGGGGCGCGTCACATAAAGGATCAAAACTGCCACCCAGGGATCAATACTTTACTACGACGGTCATATCTTGGAAGCTGATATCCTGACACTCAAAACGCTTTACTCTTATTGTTTCTGTGTCAAAAGAGTGACAGCTAAATTTAAGGGACGGAGTCAAAATACATAGACACACGAAGTTTAAAGCAGTTTAAGCCATAGGATGAAGGAAAGATTGATTTAGGGAGAGAGTTCCAGATTTCACTTGTTGAATAGAAGAAAGACTGAGAAATTTGCCAATTCTTGGGGTGGAGAGCTTGACAGAATAGGAGTGGGACTGTGTTGAAAAGCAGGTGCCTCGCACTCGCCACAAGGGAGGGGATATACACTGAGAGAACTCTGAAGAACACGGATTGTTATAATAGCTATAGAAGAGTGAAAGAGATACAACATTGCGGCGTGTAGAAAGAGATTGTAGTGAACTAGTAAGAGGAAGCGAGTTGATGAGGCGAAATGCATTTGATTCTAATCGTTCGAACAGTGCGGTATGCGTGGAGCCTCCCTACACATGCGAACAATACTCAACACAGGGGCGCTCTTTACCCCGATACCGAGCAAGAAGCTGTGCGGGGGTGAGGAACCCACGGAGACGGTTGAGCATACTTAACTTTTGGGAAGCGGTTTTAGCAAGAGTGGTAATATGGTCTTTCCATGAAAGGTTGGATGAAAAAGATACACCTAGAATGTTGAGAGAAGATGAAGTGTTGAGTTGTGTATTGTTGAAGAATACTTGATTGTCTTGTGGAAGATTGTGATGAAGAGATAGAGGGAGAAACTGGGTCTTGGAGGAGTTGAAAGTAACAAGATTTGCTTTGCCCCAAATCACAAATAATTGAAAGATCAGAAGATAGGCGTTCTATGGCCTCATCACGTTTGTTTTGGAGTGATTGCATGCTGGGTTGATGTGAAAAACTAGTTGAATAGTGTAAGGTAGAGTCATCAGCATATGAGTGGATAGGAGTAGAGGTACAGTTGAGTAGACCATTAATTAATATTGGAAAGATAATTTGAGACAGGACAGAACCCTGAGGAACACAGGAGTTGATAGGATGAGGAAGTGAGCGATGATCATCCACAACTGCAGCTATGGAGCGGTCTGAAAGGAAATTAGAGACAAAAACACAGATATAGGGATAGAAACCGAAGGAGGGTAGTTTGAAAATTAGATATATGTGCCAGACTCTATTGAAGGCTTTCAATATGTCTAGCACAATATAAAGAGTCTCACCAAAATCCCGAAAGGAGGATGACCAAGAGTTAGTAAGATAAGCAAGAAGATCACCAGTAGTGGCACTGAGTAGTATGAGCCATACTCTCGCTAGACATATAGCGCTGCCAAAGGCAAATGTACCGCAACATTAGCGATAATTTCTCAGTATAGTGAATGTCTATGGTAGCACTGCGGGTGCAGCCCGCGCGCTACGAAGCTCATTTTGGTGTTGTTTTGAAGCTATTTTCTTCTAGTTTTTGACTGAATACATTTAATTTCATTCAGACACTTGCTTAATCAATCAGGAGTGCCTGAATGAGCCCTAATATGGCGGAAATGTGCCCGCAGTGTAAGTGTTAAGTATGAAAGAACACAAAATAATGAATTGCGAGTGTGGTTTAATTAAATTATCAGTTGATTTATCAGAGGGGTTTACCACTGCATAAGAAACTACACTCGTAATTCAACGATGGGCATTATATTTCCATGTGTAAGATCACTGCATTATATTTCCATGTATAAGATCACTGCGAGGAACAGAACGTATGTGCCCAACTGTACATTAACGAGTGTGTAAGTTTGTATGTGTGTGTGGATGTGTGTGTGTGTGTGTGTGTGTGTGTGTGCGCAGAACATTGCAAACATATAAGGTCTCATGTCCGTAAGAAAGGCATTATCATTTAGACTTGATTTTCCGATTGCAAGGAGCGCGTTTTCTAAATTGGCTTCGGGATAAAGTGGGAATAGAATTGTTTCACGTTCAGGAAAAACCATTGGGACACTTCGTTGAGAAAGCCATGGGAAAATTAGAAGATATTAACTAGATTCCGTAAATATTTATGAGATGCATTGCAGTGCTTTATGTACTTTGTGTGTATGCGTTTGTAAATATGATAATATATGATATGTGTTTGTTAATTTCATTAATCGAGTTCAGGAGTAAAGTTGGTTGGTGGAGAGAACATAATAAATAATAATATAAACAATAATAATAATAATAATCATATAATTATATAAAATATAGAATAATTATAATAAATATAATAAATATAATAATACTAATGATGATAATAATAATAGCAATAAATAATACTAACTTATGCTTGACAAAAAAAATATAGTGGATTCTTCTAACGGGGAGAAATTGGGAGTTCAATACCCATATAAAATAAAAATACAAGGTGAGTTATACAAATAGTACAAGACAAAGGTATATTTACACACCAATGATATATCTCACAAATCGAGACATTACACCTATAACCAATAATCAGATATCACATGTAATACTGCAAAAAACTGCCATAGGTAGCGCCAACGAACTTGACAATTATCTGGACCACTTAACTTCTTATAACTCGAAATAAATTAAAGCAATTGGGCTGACGTATTGCTATCATTTGGGAAGAGTCCACCAGGAAATAGGTGTGGAAATGTACAGCCAGTTTGCTCAAGGTCCTTTTGAGTTACGAAGAGGTCGAGAAAATTGTCAAGTTCGTTGGCGCTACCTATGGCAGTTTTTTGGGGGGGGGACTTGGGTAAATCGATCACTGTAAGGGGCTTGCACTTTGGACGGACTTGAGCCACATCTTTTATTTATCGTAGAGTCGAGTCTGCTGTTGGATTGTCTCGCACACCACATCCTTTAAGGGGGGATGGGCCGGTTTTCTGGACCATTTTCTCTCCCACATGTTTAGCCCCATTAGTTCAGATGTTAAGATGTTTGCCCCATTAGTTAGTCGATTTTAAGACCTTTCGCCCTATTTCTCGTCAATATTTAGACCTTTCGTGCTATTTAGGTGTCAATTTTTTTCCCTGGCAAACGATAGTGAGCCTGTAATGTTGGAAGAACCGGCCTTCGCCCGGGACATTTTTTCAACGAAAAATGTACAAATTAATCTAGAAGGGGGATCTAATGGATGTTTTTTTTTTTTTAATTTGATGGAGGTCTAGGGAGGAAACTAGAAAAATAATGAATACATGCAAAAATCCCCCAAAAAGTGAACCATCCCCCCTCAAGTGCTGTAGAGGTGAGATTCTTGGTACTAGCCTCATGTCTAGTTAGTGATCTTCGAGCCTCACAGGTAAATATGCTAGCCTCGGACCTAGGTGGTGAGCATCGAACATCACATTTTACTGACCAAAAAGAGGGGGATTGCTTTGATACTTCTGCCTGGTCGGCTGTGGTAGTGTCCACCTCTGCTGTGCTCCTCCTGTCGATGGTGTTGAGGGTGAGAAGGGCTCGATTGGACTTGGGGTTTCTTGATGATGATATTTATTTTCAGAAATATACATATAAAATTACATAATATTCCTGAGTGGGCCTTGAGCATAATGCTGGCCAACCAGTGTGATGTGAGAAGAGGTGAGTTAGTATAAAACATTATACTGTATATCAGACAACAATATTTAACCCTCTCTCACTCACTCAGCTTTGTGGGCTGCTGGTAGCCATCTTGGGGTGAAGGCTGGCGGAGCGGAGCGTAGACCGTTCCGGGCGAGAAAGGCATGCTGGGGCTCTGTCGTGGTGGTGGTTATGTCTTTATGTAAGATCACGTTAATAAGTCATGTCCCACCTGTCATTACGTTTGGCTTGTTCTGTGCTGTATTAATGTCTGTCAGATGTTGAATAGGGTGGGAAAGTGTAGGATCATGTTTGTATATTTCACTCGATATGAAGAAATGAAGCTTAGATATTGCTGATACCAATTATTGATCAAAACATACTTGGTGCCGAGACATCACTTATTAGCGCGACTGTACGGGAGACTGGTGTGGTGATCAATGAAGTAATTATGATGTTCTGCACACTATAAGTAATACATATAATACTATTTATTCTGAAGTGGGTAGAATATGTTTCACTAACGGTCTTAAGGTGGAGGTAACAGGGATTATCAATTATAGAATTTCATAACTTAGGTCTTATTATTATGCATGAAGTGCTTACAGTGTGGGCTTAATGTGTAATGTGTGGGTATAGATCGTTTAGTGCCTGGTTAATCCTGGAAGCAGTTTGGGAGATGTGTGATTAGTGCCAGACAGACAAATATACTTGTTTTGTCTATTATTTGCATTTTTATATTTTTTCTTTTTGACATTAGGGCAAAATAACTTCATGCTGCATATGCTAATGTCGCTGTGACCAATACATCTTTTTTGGCCCAAAATGGTTGCTTGGCACATACTCATCTCTTGATTTAAACGTCTTAGTGACCCATACATTTTATATTGCCCCAAAATGGTCGGTCAGATTATATCGACCACCTGCTATGATTTGAACACTCAATAATATAAACTCATCCAAGGAATTCCAATCTTGTGTGCAGAAGGGAAGGAGGAACGAGGATGCTTGACGTGGCCTGAATTGTGAAGGCTTGCGCCGTGGGATGTATATTGCTTTCCAACTCTTGTTATTGACACAGTTGAAATCTATTTATTGGCGTTTTAGAGAGGAATAGAAACAAAAAAATTCCAGTGAACAAAACAAAACTCCTGCACTTCAAACTAGTAGCAGGAACCCTGAGAGTGTTTTTCATCGGTGCTACAAATTGGCTGCGGAAATGTCTGCCTTTAAGGGGGTCACCGGCTTGTGTTATCTTTCTCTCCTTTTCCCTCTTTCTCTGGCTTGTATCCATTCGGCCCCATTTAGCCTACTATTTTAAGATGGTCATCCCCATCCAGGTGTCGGTTTCTTCCTGGCGAGCGATAGCGAGCCAGCATTGTATGGAGAAACCCGGCTTCGCCGGAGACATTTTTCTATCGAAAAATTTACAAATTTAGCTTGCTGTCAAAACAAAAAATATAAATGGTGGCTCACTACCGCTCGCCAGGAAAATATTGACACCTGGATGGGGGTAAACGTCTTAAAATAGTAGGTTGAATGAGTCTGAATGGATACAAGCCAAAGAGAGAGGGAGAGAAAGAGAAAAAAAGCGAGGTGGCCTCCGTTAAAGTTCAAAACCCACGTGCATTATTGAGATACTGAATTGAGAGGAGACACGTGTATCCACAAGACCCCCACACACACAAACAAAGATGATTAGTTTTGTGACATTTTCAATTGTGTTCCACGTTAAAAGTGGATATATTGTTAACGGTAAACCACAGTGTTGGACTCTAAACATTGATATTTGTGCATTTTTCTGTAGAAATGTTCTTCCTAAATTGCAGGTTTTCTATCCTTTGCCAAGAACATATCGCCACCTAAATAGCATGAAAGGAAAAGACCAAAGTAGAGCAAGACTTGACACGGGGGTGGTGATGGAGGGGTGTTGGTGGGGTGAGGGAGGAGAAGTGGTGGTGGAGGGGTGAAGGTGAAGGGGTGGTGGAGGGGTGAAGGGGTGGTGGTGAAGGGGTGGGTGGATGGGTGAAGGGGTGGTGGTGAAGGGGTGGGGTGGATGGGTGAAGGTGAAGGGGTGGTGGTGGTGGGGATGGTGAAGTGGTGGTGATGGTGAAGTGGTGGTGGAGGGGTGGTGGTGAAGGGGTGGGGGAGGAGAAGGGATGGTGGAGGGGTAGGGTGAGGTAATACAGTCTCTTTAAATGTCTTTCCTTTCTAACTTTCCCACTTACTAATTTACTCTGAGGTAGCACCGATACAAAGGCCGGTCCAGACAACGCGAAAGCGCTCAATAAAGGATAAACAATAACAAAACTAAGACAACAAACAGGAACAGATGAAAGAAGCAAAATAATAAGGAAGAAGAAAGAGAGAAAAACAAACCTGAAACGTCTACTGTATGTAGTTCAAAGGTACAGTCGCGCTAATAAGTGATGTCTCGGCACCAATTATGTTTTGGTCAACAATTGGTATCAGCAATATTTACACATGACTTTCTCTTTTTTAATGAGATATACAAATCATGCTCCTACACTTACCCACCCTAATGAACATCTGACAGACATTAATACAGCACTGAGCAAGCCAAACGTAAGGACAGCTGAGACATGACTTATTAGCGCCACTGTACTGCACTTGTCTAGTCCATGACATTGTTTGGGGTGACCTCCCGCTCTGAACACCACATGTTTATTGATCTGCAGCCAGGATATTTCACACCCCTAATTACAATGGTGGACGTTAGAGGTGCTGTAGACTAGTGTTGCATGTAGATAAGTAATGTATATGCTAGTACTTGATCAACATGGGGTGAGCCTATTTTACTGGTTACAGATAACATACATTCACACACACAACCACTTCTCCAGCATAATAACATTCCACTTCCACCTCATACATTATACACACCGATGGTTGGTTGGGCTCACGTCCCTCCCCCGTGAAAATATACAAGCTAGCGAATGGAACAAATTTTGCTCTGGATTATTGAGGCGATTCATTCATGGTCACTACGTCGGTGATCTTGAGAAATAGAGAGATAGAGAGAGAGAGAGAGAAAGAGGGAGGGAGGGAGGGAGAGAGAGAGAGAGAGAGAGAGAGAGAGAGAGAGAGAGAGAGAGAGAGAGAGAGAGAGAGAGAGAGAGAGGGGGGGGGGGGGGATACAGAATAAGATAGAAGCCAGGCAGCTTAGGGAACGACAACAACAAAAACCCAATAAGATAGATAGATAAATGTACAGACAGGTAGATAATGATACATAGGTAGAAGAAGAATGACAAGAAGGTCAATAAATACTAGAACGATTGAAAGGCTTTGCTAAGAATATAATAGTGGTCCCCCAAATGAGGGTTGCGGGGTCCCTAGAGTGTGATCTGAGCCTACTGCGGTGGGTCGGTCGTAAGGTTAGATTTGTGGTCAGTCCTCAAGTGTGTGGGGGGGGGGGGGGGGCTTTAAGGGAGCCCACCTCGCTTGTTTTCTCTTTCTCTCCCTCTCTCTTTGGCTTGTATCCATTCGGCCCCATTCAGCCTGCTGTTTTAAGACGTTTACCCCAATCTAGGTGTCAATATTTTCCTGGAGAGCGGTAGCGAGCCAGCATATATATATTTTTGTTTAGACAGCAAGCTAAATTTATACATTCTCCATACAATGCTGGCTCGCTATCGCTCGCCAGGAAGAAATCGACACTTGGATGGGGATAAACGTCTTAAAACAGTTGGCTGAATGGGGCCGAATGGATACAAGCCAGGGAAAGAGAAAAAAAGAAAGAAAGATAGAAAAAGCCAGTGACCCCCCTAAAGAGAAAAAGATGGAGGTAATGGGGACTATACCAGGTTATATTTTCACCTACTGCACGTTAAGGGAGATGGAATGTGTGTGTGTGTGTGTGTGTGTGTGTGTGGCAGAGGAGGAAGAATAGATTGGTGTTGTGTGTGTGTGTGTGTGTGTGTGTGTGGCAGAGGAGGAAGAATAGATTGGTGTTGTGTGTGTGTGCGTTAGAGAGAGAGAGAGGCCGAGGAGAAGGAATAGATATTTGCACAGGCGTTATTATCGTTTGGACAGCTTTTGTATGTGTGTTTTATTGAAAGAGTGTAGAGAGGGGAGAAGGGGTGTTGGAGAGAGAGGAAGCTGTTGGAGTGGCTTTATTATGTGTGTCTAGTGTGTATACGTCGTCAGGATGTCTCCTAACTGGGTGCGAACATGTGGAACATGCTAGGACGTACCAAGCTACATTTATCTTGGGACGTACTACCACACCCACTAAATGTCCGCCGTGGCAGGGATTCGATCCCGGGTCTTCCAGATTCAGATGTAAGCGTGCTCACCACTCGACCGCCACAGCTCCGAGGAGGAGGGATAGATTGGTTTAGTGTGTGTGTATTGTGTGTGTGTTAGAGAGAGAGAGAGAGAGAGAGAGAGGCAGAGGAGAAGGAATTTTATACAGGGTGGCTCAGAAGTCAGTTACCCACCTGGCAGACATTGGCAACGCTGCCTATCGATATATTTGTATAGCTAGGCACTATAGGTGGCGCCAGCGAACTTGACAGTAATCTTGACCCCCTTAACATCTTATAACTCGAAATGAATGAAAGCAATCGGGCTGACGTTTCTATCATTTGGGAAGAATCCACCAGGAAATAGGAGTAGATGTTAATAGCCAGTTTGCTCTAGACTAGACCCTTCTGAGTTACAGGGAGGTCAGGGATCAAGATTATGGTGAACTGAGCAATGGATATTGAACTCAATTTTCACAACCATTACATACATTGTTTTTTATAATTCCCAATTAAATCCAGCATAGATATAAGCTACTGGTATTTGTAATGTAATAAAACATAACTTATATGAATAATGATGAGTACAAGACGAATTATGCACAACAATAATTTATTCACTTGAAATTTTAGGCGGGTTATCAAATATTTTCCGAATTTTTCTACAGTTGAAAACACGACAATGATCTCATTTCTAACAACTGCCACCATGAGTTTTGTTTTCTTCCAAAGTCTTATGAAAATATAGTTTTTTTCTGAATAAAGTGTTATTAGAAATCATTTGGATGAAAATATTTAAGTTTGTTAAATGAACATATTATTACAAAATAAGAGTACATTTAAACTCCAAGAACAAGGAAGACCATTTTACGGTCACAACCACCAAAGTTTGGGAGCCGCCGTTGTAGAGAGCGTATCCTATAAACAGAAGCTGCTCGAGCGTGGGATTCTCTTGCTCCTTGGGTTTAAAGGGGAGGGGATGATGGGCATGTTTTTCTGGTCCCCCTTCTCTCTCGTGTTTAATCCCATTATTTGTTTTGGATTTTAAGACGTTCGACCCATTAGTTTGGCGATTTTAAGACCTTTCACCTCATTTCTTTGTCAATATTAAGACCTTTCGTGCCATTTAAGTGTCGATTTTATCCTGCAATCTTAAGAGGAACCGGCCTTCGGCCGAGAATTTTTTCTATCGAAAAATGTACAAATTTATCTTGAAGGGGGGTCTAGAGGGTGTTTTTATAAGCTTGATGGAGGTCTAGGGAGGAAACTAAACAAATATACGAATAAATTAATTAATAGACCTAACAAACGGTCAGTCTCCCCTTAATTAACTCACAAGCATTTGGAAGATAATCTACATAATTATAAAATGATACGTCTATGCTTGCCAAGAGTAGAAATTAGATATAACATTTCGTCCTGAGTTGCGTGGGACGTACAGTGGCTCTAATAAGTCAAGACTCAGCTGTCATTACGTTTGGCTCGCTCTGTGTTGTATTAAGGGGAGATTTCCACTTGAGGGACTTTTTTCTGGACCCCTTTCTCCCTCATGTTTAGCCCCATTGCTTTTGAAATTTTAAGACGTTCGCCCCATTAGTTGGATTATTTTATGAACCTTCGCCCCATTTCTGTCAATTTTAAGACCTTTCGTTCCATTTAGCTGTCGATTTTTTCCTGGCAAGCGATAGCGAGCCTGTAATTTAAGAGGAATCGGCCTTTTGCCTGGAAAATTTTCTGCCGAAAAATGTACACATTTATCTTGAAAGGGGGTCTAGGGGGTGTAGTTTTAAGATTGATGGAAGTCTAGGGAACTAACTAAAAACCTCCCCTTAATGGCTGTCAGATGTTGAATAGGGTGGGTAAGTGGTTTATCTCACACACACAGAAGAAATCATGTGTAAATATTGCTGATAACAATTATTGATCAAAACATAATTGGTGCCGAGACATCACAGTCTTATTAGCACCACATCATTTGTTGTGTAGTGTGATTTGTGGGTCCTGCGAGTTGGTATGGAAAGGGAAAGATTGGTAAGCTTTAATGACTCCGTGGCTGAGTTGGTTAAAGCGTGGGATATCATGCTGATTGACTGTGGTTTAAATCCTGGCTGAGGCCTAAGCATTCATATACTGCTCGTAATGACAGCTGAGACAGGACTTATTAGCGCCACCGTACCATCCATGTTCCAATATTAGGGATGACTCAGATATTTTCAACTGCCTTACAATTTTTCAGAAGAGTCCCCCTTGTGATCGATCCAGGTCATTAACTCCTCAGCCTCCAAGACTTCGGTTCTAATTACGAGAGCTTCAGGGGGGGGGGGGGTCGTTAATCCCAATATACAGGCCTATCTTGGTTCATGGATAAGTAAACCAGTAGACCATTTTAAGTCAGAATCACAAGCGCTTTCTCCATCATTATTTACGGGCATTTTTGTTTGTTTTGTGTGAATGAAGAAGATAGAAGGCAAAGCTGCCTGTAACAAGTGTCTAGCCCGAAGTTGAAAGAGTGACAGAGCCAAAGTCAAGGTAGTTACAGTCAAAATGTCTGGACACACGGAGCTTGAAGCAGTTCAAGTCATATAATGAGGGAAAGACAGATTGAGATAGAGATCCAAAGCTTGCATATTGCAAAGAAGAAAGACTGGGAAATAAATTTCAATCTTGGGTTTGAGAGTTGGACAGAATAGTGCTGGGAGTTTGTTGAAAGGCGGGTGCCCCCCACTCTCCGTAAGGAAGGGGTATACACCGAGAAAGGTCTGAAGAACATTGATTATTGTAATAGAGGTAGAAGAGTGAGAAGGATGCAACATTGCAGCATGTAGAGAGAGATTTTAGGGAATTGAGAGGGGAGTTGATGAGACAATTTTTTTTTTTACTCTTCTACCCTTTCGAGAACTGCGGTATGGAGGGAAACGCCTCACACATGCACACAATACTCGGCACAGTGAAGAAGCACCTTTGACTGCGACTGATGTGGGAATTAAGGGGAGATATCCACTTGAGAGATTTTTTTCTTGACACCTTTCTCCCTCATGTTTAGCCCCATTGCTTTTCTAATTTTAAGACGTTCGCCCCATTATTTTGACGATTTTAAAAACTTTCGACCTATTTCTGTCAATTTTAAGACCTTTCGTGCCATGTAGGTGTCGATTTTTTCCTGGCGAGCGATAGCGAGCCTGTAATTTAAGGGGAACCGGCCTTTGGCCGGGAAATTTTTCTACCGAAAAATTTACAAATTTGTCTTGAAAGGGGGTCAAGGGGGTGTAATTTTAAGCTTGATGGAAGTCTAGGGAATCAACTAAAAACCTCCCCTTAAGACAGTTGCAGAGCAGGGACTCAGTTTATTCAACGTTTTGCCGTGTAGCCTTCATATGAAGCCTACACGGAGACACTTTTGAATAAACTGGGTCCCTCCTCTGCAATTGTGTCTTAAATGCCACAATACTCAGTACATGGGTGCACTGTGCCCCTATACAGAGCAAAAAGCTGTGCAAAGTGAAGAACCCACGGAGATGGTTGAGCACACCTTTCTTTTGGGAAACTTTTATAGCAAGGGTGGTAATATGATCTTTTGGGTAACTGTTATAGCAAGAGTGGTAATATGATCTTTTGGGAAACTGTTATAGCAAGAGTGGTAATATGATCTTTTGGGTAACTGTTATAGCAAGAGTGGTAATATGATATTTTCAAGGAAGGCCAAAAGAAAAAGAAAAACACCAAGAATATTGAGAGATGATGAAGGGTTGATTTGTGTATTGTTGAACTATAATGATTTGTGTATTGTTGAACTATAATGATTTGTGTATTGTTGAACTATAATGATTTGTGTATTGTTGAACTATAATGAATATACCTGTGGAAGTTCTTGATGGGTAAATAAATGGAAAAATTGGATTTTGGCAGCATTGAAAGTAACAAGATTTTCTCTTGCCCAATCGGAAATGGTTGACATATCAGAAGATAATTATGCTATGGCCTCATCACGTGACATTTTGAGTGATTGCACGCTGGGTTGTTCTGTAAAACTAATTGAGAAGTGTAAGGTAGAGTCATCAGCATATGAGTGGATAGGACTATAGGTACAGTTGAGAAGATCATTAAAGAATGTTAGAAAGAGAACTGGAGACAGGACAGAACCCTGAGGAACACCGGAGCTGATAGGATGAGGAAGTGAACGATGGCCGTCCACAACCGCAGCTATGGAACGGCCAGAAAGGAAATTAGAGACAAAGGCACAGATGGAGGGATAGAAACCAAAGGAGGGTAGTTTAGAAATTAGAGATTTGTGCCAGACTCTATCGAAGGCCTGCAATATGTCTAGTGCAATAGAAAAGGTCGCACCGAAGTCCCAAAAGGAGGATGTCCAAGAGTTAGTAAGATATGAAAGAAGATCACCAGTAGACCGGCCCCTAAGAAAGCCATACTGGCAATCTGAGAGTAGATTATGAGAAGAGAAATGCTAACCGTTCTCTGATGATCATAGGTCGTTCCAAAGCTGAATATAATCGTCTAAGGATAGCTAGAATAAATACAAAATACGCAAATATTAGGATCTCCAGCCCATTTCCACTCAACACTCGTCATCAGCGGCTCGTTAATCATCCTAAACATTCCCGCCCTCTCTTAGCCCGGTATAATTAAGCGGAAAATCTGAGCGTAATTAAATTTTGGTCTTGTGCAGAGATGATTAAAGGGTTGGGTTGGTGCTAATTGGATGTAATTTACCGGAAGTGGTGCCGGAGTGTAAAACAAGACGAAATATACGATACCAAACAGGCTGTTTAAATACTTCAACCTCTGCAGTTGTCTCTGAGTTAGTTGTGGGCAGAAAACTAATTTTCGAGAGGTAATTATGAGATTAAGATAATTATATATATATGCATACTAAACGGCAAACCCCCGGACCGGAAAGGGTTAATAAATATATAAACTATTAAATACAAATACCCCCTTAACCCTTTCATTATCGAGGATGTTTGTGGTTATATTTCAACTATATTTAGACGATTGTGTGCAGATTAAGAATTCGGATCAGTGGTAGCAAAATGGGTTAGGTGAGACAGCTCGAAGCTTGTTAGTTGCTGGAGACCCTTTGGAAACTGAATACCATCGTCTAATGGTAGCTAGGATAAAGTAACAAGACGTCGACGGTACAGAAGGAGTTAAGGGGAGATTTCCACTTGAGGGATTTTTTTCTTTACTCCTTTCTCCCTCATGTTTAGCCCCATTGCTTTTGAGATTTTAAGACGTTCGCCCCATTAGTTTGGCGATTTTAAGACATTTCACCCCATTTATATAACTTTTAAGATCTGTCGTTCCATTCAGGTGTCGATTTTTTCCTGGCGAGCGATAGCGAGCCTGTAATTTAAGAGGAACCGGCCATCGGCCGGGAAATTTTTCTACCGAAAAATGTACAAATTTTTCTTGAAAGGGGGTCAAGGGGGTGTAATTTCAAGCTTGATGGAAGTTTTAGGGAGCAAACTAAAAACGTTTTCACTATATTCGTGTCTAATATTAGCGTTTGTTTACACTCCAGTACATCCAGAACTTTAAGGAAGGAAGTCTACCCATTAAAAGGCTACAGACTATCTCAACTGATCTTCTTATTAAATACCACTTCTTATCCTTCCTTATCTTCAATAAATACCACTTCTTATCCTTCTTTATCTTATTAAATACCACTTCTTATCCTTCTTTATCTTATTAAATACCACTTCTTATCCTTCCTTATCTTATTAAATACCACTTCTTATCCTTCCTTATCTTCAATAAATCGCCTACATGTAGCTTAAAGGGTGTGACCTGTTTTTTTTCTTTTCTCTGGGTTATATCCATTCGGCCCCATTCAGCCTACTGTTTTAAGACGTTTATTCCCATCCAGGTGTCGATTTATACATGGTGAGTCATAACAGGCCACCATATTTTTGATAATGAGTTAAACAGCTGGCTAAATTAGTACAGTTTTCGATAGAAAAATGTCTCCGGCGGAGCCGGATTTCTCCATAAAATGCTGGGTCAGATAAAATCGACACCTGGATGGGGATAAATGTGTTAAACCCGTAGGCTGAATGGGGCCGAATGGATACAACCAAGAAAGAGAAAACAAGCAGGTCACCCCCCTTTAATAAAATACAAAAGATGTCACCGGCAAAAAAAAACAAAAAACAAAAAACGGGTAAATGATACAATGAAGAAAGTTGCCATCCCACTTAAGAAGCTAAATTACACAAATTTTAAAAAACATAATTAATAAACTGGCTAAAATTTTGCAACTTACCATCAACGCCGGACGAAAAATATCCCCAAGCTGATGATTAAAAATACTGCTCAGGACAACCATTATATCTTTTAAGGGAGGAGGTAGTCGCTTTTTCTGGACCCCCTTCTCCCTCATGTTTAGCATATTTGTTTTGAGATTTTAAGACGTTCGGCCCATTAGTTTGGCGATATGAATACCTTTCGCCCCATTTCGCTGTCAATTTTAAGACCTTTCGTGCCTTTTAAGTGTCGATTTTTTCCTGGCGAGCGATAGCGAGCCTGTAATTTTAAAAGCAACCGGCCTTCGGCCGGGAAATTTGTCTACCGAAAAATGTACACATTAATCTTGAAGGTGGGTCTAGGGGGTGTTTTTTTGAAAGCTTGATGGAGGTCTAGCGAGCAATCTAAAAAATATGAATAAATTAATTTATAGACCAAATAACCAGCCACTAGCCCCTTGATTAAATTTTGAAAGTACCTGCTGTATAAAAATGACATGCAGAGAAAAATGATGTCGAGCCAAAGTATTCTCTTCAATATTGTTCACAAGAAAACTTTCCCTCGTGAGTTTTAAAGATCTGAATATTTCCAAGGTTGACGGGAGGATTTTGTTTTTTTTATGGACCCCCTTCTCCCTCATGTTTAGTTCCATTGCTTTAATATTTTAAGACGTTTGCCCAATTAGTATGGCCATATAATAATCCTTTCACTATTTCTTTGTCAAGTATAACACTTTTTGTGGCATTTAGGTGTCGATTTTTACTTGGCGATCTAAAGCAAGCTCATAATTTAGGAGGAACCAGCCGAGGCGTCTAACCGAGAGACACAAACCAAGAGTGAAAGGGGTGGAAACGAGTTACTTGAGAAGTGCGTGCGGAGTTACATGGAGGGATAGACAGACGAATGAGGAAGTGTGAGAGTGGTGTGGTGTGGATGTAGATGTGCTGGAGAGTGTGAAAAGGAACACCTTGAGATGGTTCGGCCATATGGAACGTATGGGAAGTGAGAGAATGACTAAGAGCGTGTACGGGAGTGAGGTGAAACAACAAAGAGGGAGAGGTAAACCGAGAGAGAGGTGTAAGGATGGAGTTAAGAGTTGTTGTTGTTGTTCCCCAAGCTGCCTGGCCGAACAGCCCCAAGGCCCCAAGCAAGACCAAGGCCATAACCGAGCGCCCCCACAGAACCCTCCCAGCCGACCACAATAAAGCATGGGTAACCGAAGCCACTCCATGGCGGGGAGCTGAGGAGGGCGACAGGAACGCCTGGGAAACCAAAGCCCCACCCAGGGCCCTGTGCCCCTCAGCAATTATGAAGAGAAAGCTGAGGGGCAAAGGAAAAAAATGAGACGCTTTGGCTTCCAATCTTGGTAGATTGGGAGGTCAATCCACGGAAGAGACGCCGTCACTTGAGATCTAGAAAATATATAAGTAAAAGGAACAGTCAGAGTAAGCTATGGGTATGGCAGAGATCGCTCAGTTCTCACTCTGATAGACCAGCCCATCACCACTGGAGTTAAGAGTTATACAGTATGCATGAAAGCGGTACTGGATGGGAGAAGGGGCGTCGACTGATTGGGGACAGAGGTGCAGGGGGGGCGATTCATTCGTGGCCACCCCTTCGCGGATCATACCGTGTGGGAATAAATATATAGACAGAATCTAATTGTAATATATTTGGCTTTCTCCACTTGTAACACATGCTAAATAAAACCGGAACTATATTTAAAGTAGGCTGCTTTCTCTAAGTAAGCCACTTAGCTATAATATACGAAGCTATCATAATATAATAAAGCAAATCTAATTATAATAACAGCTTTCTCCATTTATAAGTAATCTATTGATAATACAACCGAAACTTCAGTAGATATAATGTAGGCTGCTTTCTGTGAGTAAGCCATTTAGCTTTAATAAATGAAACTATCAGAATATAATAAAGTGAATAATTATAATATAACTAAACAATTTGCAATAAAACTGAAACAAACTATAATGCAGGCTGCTTTCTGTGAGTATGCCATCTGGGTATAATAAATGAAGGTATCACAATATAATAGAGCGACTGAGGGTACACTAATGGCGGCTCTCTCCACTTGGCTTATACTCTAGGTGGCGTCATTCTTCACACGGCTCCACACACTTCTATAGGGAATGTCCTTCGTTCTTATTCTTATAGTCGCCATTTTGCATCCCTCTCGCCGCGCTAGGTCTCTTTCGTAGACTTGGATTATAAATGTCCTTGGTCAGGCTAACCGTCTTGGTGGTGTAATGGTTAAGGTGTCTCAAATGTGATAACCCGGGTTCGAATCCTGGTGGATCATATATATACTTTCATTAATTTCATTGGAGGTGTTTGGTGTTGTGGGGAAATTAATACAAAATAGATTATAGGAATACCACGAATGGCTTCTGGTCATATAACTGTAATGCCTGTAATTGAGATGCTCGATTTAAAAGGAAAGACACGGTTCTTTGTTAAGGGGGGTCACCGGCCTTTTTTTGTTTATCTCTCTCTCATTTTCTCTCTTTCCCTGGCTTGTATCCATTCGGCCCCATTCAGCCAACTGTTTTAAGACGTTTATCCCCATCCAGGTGTCGATTTCTTCCTGGCGAGCGATAGCGAGCCAGCATTGCATGGATTAATCTGGCTTCGCTGGAGAAAAGTTTCTATCGAAAAATTTACAAATTTAGCTCCCCAGGTTTTGAGATGCCTCGCGCGGGGCTCGAACCCTGGAGGGATTTTAACCCTCCTGAAAACTCCCCAGGTTTTGAGATGCCTGGTGTGGGGTTCGAACCCTGGTTAGTGACCATATCCTCCGTAGGTCAACCAGACCCGCGCGCTAACCCACTGTACTACCACGGACGTACAATAGGATAGTAACCTTAGTTATTCTTGAAAGAACCAGGTGATAGTCTCGTGGTGATTCACGTGATGGGTTTCTTAGACTTCGCCATCAACGACTATTTTACACTATCCCAGACGTCAACTCGGGTAGTACAGTATTGGGCTTGCGGGATTTTTTCGAGGGCATTACAGTAACCACAATGAAAATCGTTGAAGGGAATATGGACTCGATTTGTTTTTCTTCTATGGCACTGGGCATTATGCAGTGCCATATGCACTGCATATGGCACTTGAAAGCATGTGATCGTCCCGGGATTCGAACCTGACTTACCACATGTAGATCTTAAACACTAACCATTACACCATCAAGACAGTTAAAGGTTTATGCACAATCTCTGACGCTGCAACATGGCGGCGAGGGAGTGTAACATATTGGGCGTAGTTCTCCCCCTAGATAGTATTGCTCCGGTAGACCATAACTCACTCACTCCACCGCCAGTCACCGCCGGAGACCCGCTTTTAACAGACTATATATTTCTGAGTTATTTTTTGGTCTCTCTCTCTCTCTCTCTCTCTCTCTCTCATTTAGGTGTCTTTCATTTTCCTGGCGAGCGATAGCAAGCCTGTAATTAAAGAAGAACTGGCCTTCGGCCGGAACATTCTTCCAACGAAAATTTTCCAAATATATCTTGAAAGGGGGTCTAGGGGGTGTAATTTTTAGCTTGATGGAGGTCTGGGAAACAAGCTAAAAACCTACCATTAACAGCATATACAAGGCAAACCCCAAACACAGATGTGTCTTACAGAGAACACACACAGCCAGGGAAGCGATACAAACAAGTCATGAAACACAATATACATAAGAGTATCCGTTGACAGAACGGATATAAACACCATATGAGGAGGAGCACTTTATTGGCAACATTTCACAAACATGTTTTTTTTTTTTTTTAATATAGAGGCCACAACTGATAGATTTGCATATATTTACATAGATACACTGGCCACACAGATATTGCGATCCGTACGAGTTGGCCAGGACTTAATCCTAGTAGCGAGAGCAACTTCAAGAGTAAGGAAAAATGGAAGGGAAGGATAGCAAAAATGAAGGCAATTTAGCACAGAGAGAGAGAGAGAGAGTGAAAGAATGAGTGAGAGAGAAAGAGAGAGAGAGAGAGAGAGAGAGAGAGAGATAGATAGATAGATAGAGAGAGAGAGAGAGAGAGAGAGAGATAGATAGATAGATATATAGATACAGAGAGAGAGAGAGAGAGAGAGAGATAGATAGATAGATAGATAGATAGATAGATAGATAGATAGATAGATAGATAGATAGATAGATAGATAGAGAGAGAGAGGCACTAAACACACCACACACACACACACACAGGTTGTCAGTATTGAGGTAGGTATATGCAGTATATACCGGTGTGCGAGTGTCACCTGTCATACCTGTCATAACTCTCATAATTGATGTCGGCTCACCTTACTCCCATGTTATACTACGGTTCAATTCCATTATTACTCTTCTGGTATAAATCCTTTCTCTCCTTTACCATGTCTTCTCCTTCCATTCCTTTACTATATCTTCTCCTTCAATCTTCCATTCTGTTTCTAGCTTTCCTTAACTACCGCTCGATTTAATTTTACTCCTAATTTAATTTATCTCTCCTTTACTATTTCTTCTTAGGTTTTCCATTCGGTTTCTCGCGCCCTTCCATTCCATTACTTTTTCTCCTTCCATCCCTTTACTTTTTCTCCTTCCATTCCTTTACTTTTTCTCCTTCCATTCCCTTACTCTTTCTCCTTCCATTCCCTTACTCTTTCTCCTTCCATTCCTTTACTTTTTCTCCTTCCATTCCCTTTACTCTTTCTCCTTCCATCCCTTCACTCTTTCTCCTTCCATCCTTTACTCTTTCTCCTTCCATCCCTTACTCTTTCTCCTTCCATTCCCTTTACTCTTTCTCCTTCCATCCCTTCACTCTTTCTCCTTCCATTCCCTTTACTCTTTCTCCTTCCATCCCTTCACTCTTTCTCCTTCCATCCCTTCACTCTTTCTCCTTCCATCCCTTTACTCTTTCTCCTTCCATCCCTTACTCTTTCTCCTTCCATCCCTTACTCTTTCTCCTTCCATTTCCTTACTCTTTCTCCTTCCATTCCCTTACTCTTTCTCCTTCCATTCCCTTACTCTTTCTCCTTCCATCCCTTACTCTTTCTCCTTCCATCCCTTACTCTTTCTCCTTCCATCCCTTACTCTTTCTCCTTCCATTCCCTTACTCTTTCTCCTTCCATCCCTTTACTCTTTCTCCTTCCATTCCCTTACTCTTTCTCCTTCCATTCCCTTTACTCTTTCTCCTTCCATCCCTTACTCTTTCTCCTTCCATCCCTTACTCTTTCTCCTTCCATCCTTTACTCTTTCTCCTTCCATTCCCTTTACTCTTTCTCCTTCCATCCCTTCACTCTTTCTCCTTCCATCCCTTTACTCTTTCTCCTTCCATTCCCTTACTCTTTCTCCTTCCATTCCCTTTACTCTTTCTCCTTCCATCCCTTACTCTTTCTCCTTCCATCCCTTACTCTTTCTCCTTCCATTCCCTTACTCTTTCTCCTTCCATTCCCTTTACTCTTTCTCCTTCCATCCCTTCACTCTTTCTCCTTCCATCCCTTACTCTTTCTCCTTCCATTCCCTTACTCTTTCTCCTTCCATTCCCTTTACTCTTTCTCCTTCCATCCCTTCACTCTTTCTCCTTCCATTCCCTTACTCTTTCTCCTTCCATCCCTTTACTCTTTCTCCTTCCTGAGAATATGAGTAAGAATAATTGTCTAGATAGGGTAAATTGCCGTACTGGTACATCAGATAGGAATAGAAAATATCAGTCACAGGATTTTAATTGTACTGCTAGTAGAAATATTAAAGGTGTAACAGAAGATGGGAATTCAGTTAGAAATAAAGGTAAATCCGATACCAGTAAAATAAATTCATTGCGATTATATTATACAAACTGTAGGAGTTTATGTAACAAAATGGATGAACTTAGAGCACTTGTTAGCAACGAAAATATAGACATTATAGCACTGACTGAAACATGGATTAATACAGAATCAAGACATTTTTTAGCAGAATTCCATATACCAGGATATAGTTTGTTTAAACGCGACCGAACAAGTAGGAGGGGCGGCGGAATAGCAGTGTTTGTCAGGAGTTCTTTAAAAAGCTGTATTAAATCAGGTATTAGACTAAATACTGATAACGAAAGTGTTTGGGTTGAGGTTAGCGAAGGTAGTGAGACCATAATTATTGGAGTTATTTATAGACCACCAAATATGAGTAGAAACGAAGGTACAGCTTTATGGCAGGAAGTGAAAATAGCATCAAGGTTTAGCAATGTGTGTATTATAGGGGATTTCAATTTTCCGAATATTGATTGGCAGCATCAAATCGGCGACTCAGATTCAACAGAGTTTATTGAGGCGGTACAGGATAGTTTTTTATTTCAATTCATAGACTCGCCTACTAGAGGTAATAATATCCTCGATTTAGTTCTCAGTAATAATGAACAAATGATAAATAATGTAGAGATAGGAGACCAACTAGGAAATAGTGATCATAAATCAATTTATTTTAACATACAATGGACAGGAAAGGCTAAAGAGAATACGACACTTATCCCAGATTTCAGAAAAGCCAATTATGGTGGATTAAGACGAGCCTTAAGAGTCGATCCTATGGTTAAACTATTAAGTGGACCCAGGTGCGCTAATGAACATACTCTCTCTCAGATACCTGTCTTAACTCAGGATAATTTGACAGCTACATATAATAATTTTATTTCTTCACTCCACAATGCGCAAAATAAATATATCCCCAAAAGAAAATTTAGATCAACACAGAACCAACCCAAATGGATGAATAATAGACTATTAGACCTTCTAGGAAAAAAGAGAGGAATATATCGAAAAATAAAGAAAGGCGAAATTCACCTACTTGCTTACTATCAGAATCTATCAAGAGAGGTTAAAAAATGTATAAGGACAGACAAAAGAAATTATGAAATCAGGATAGCCAATGACTCAAAAAATAACCCTAAGGCTTTTTACCAGCTATATAAATCTAAAGTTAGAGATAAAATAGGCCCCCTTAAAACTTCGATAGGAGAAATGACAGAAAGTGATTTAGAAATGTGCAGTACATTAAATAGTCAGTTTCTATCCGTTTTCACTAATGAAAATTTGGCACAGATTCCAGAAGTCCGTAAGGTGTATAGAGATAGTATAGAAAATAGGTTAAGTACGGTTACTATAAGTAGAAATGATGTGCTTAAGGAAATTGACAGACTGAAACCTCAGAAATCGCCTGGTCCCGATGAGGTATATGCCAGAGTATTAAAAGAATGCAGAGATGAGTTAAGTTACCCATTAACATTTCTTTTTAACAATTCATTAGAAACAGGTATAGTTCCAGAAGCTTGGAAGCTTGCAAATGTAGTTCCGATTTTCAAAAAAGGTGATAAATCAATAGCATCCAATTACCGTCCCATTAGTCTCACTTCAATCATAGGAAAGCTACTAGAGTCAATTATTGCTAGGAAAATGAGAAACCACTTAGAAACATTTAACTTAATCAATTCTTCTCAGCATGGATTCACACAGGGACGTTCTTGCCTTACTAATTTGCTTAGTTTTTTCTCAGAGGTATATGAAGCAGTAGATAATGACAAGGCATACGATATTATATATTTAGATTTCAGTAAAGCTTTCGACAGAGTCCCTCATGAGAGATTGATGAGAAAGGTTGAGGCACATGGAATAGGTGGGGCGTTGTTGGGATGGATTAGGTCATGGCTAATTGGTAGGAAACAGAGAGTCAGCATAAATGGTACCAAGTCAGAGTGGGGAGCAGTCAAAAGTGGTGTCCCCCAGGGATCGGTATTAGGTCCCCTGTTGTTTCTTATATACATAAATGACCTAGATTTAGGTATAACTAGTAGGATAAGTAAATTCGCAGACGATACTAAAATGGGGAGATCAATTGATTCAGATAGCGATATAGAGTGCCTCCAAAGGGATCTAGATACCTTACATGAATGGTCAGTAAATTGGCAGATGAAGTTTAACATTGACAAATGCAAGGTATTAAAGATAGGGAAGATGCAAACAAATGTTAAATATAAACTAGCTAATTTAGAATTAGAAAATTCAGACTGCGAGAAAGATCTAGGTGTGTTTGTTAGCAATGATTTGAAGCCTAGAAAACAGTGTATAGGCGTTCGTAATAAGGCAAACAGGATTCTCGGGTTCATCTCTAGGAGTGTGAGTAACAGAACTGCTGATGTTATCTTAAAACTTTACTTGTCATTAGTGAGACCCCATATGGATTATGCTGTCCAATTTTGGTGTCCTTATTACAGAATGGACATAGATTCATTGGAGAGAGTACAGCGTAGAATGACAAAAATGATCCATAATATTAGAAATCTTCCGTATGAAGAAAGGTTGAAGAAATTAGGTTTACATTCGTTAGAGAGACGCAGAGTTAGAGGGGATATGATAGAGGTGTTCAAGTGGGTTAGTGGGTTAACAAAGGGGACATGACAAATGTACTAAAGCTCAGTGATAGCGAAAGAACTCGTACCAATGGTTTCAAATTAGATAAATTTCGTTTCAGAAAAGATATAGGCAAATATTGGTTTGGTAACAGAGTTGTAGATGGGTGGAATGGACTACCAAGTGCTATAGTGGGATCTAAAACTGTAGGGAGCTTTAAGATAAAATTGGATAAGCATATGGACGAGAAGGGTTGGGTGTGAAGGGGGATCAGCCGGGTTGGGCCAATCAGCGCTCTGCAGACCCCCATAATCCTGCGTTAATCTCTAACCGTTTTGGTAGGATGATCCTCAGGGTATTAGAGTGTTGAGCCTATAATTGGGCTTTGTAATTGATTTGGGGTTGTGTGGGACAGGGATCTGCCTTGCTTAGGCCAATCGGCTTTCTGCAGACTCCCATTTTCTTATGTTCTTATGTTCTTATGTTCTTCCATTCCCTTACTCTTTCTCCTTCCATTCCCTTTACTCTTTCTCCTTCCATCCCTTACTCTTTCTCCTTCCATCCCTTACTCTTTCTCCTTCCATTCCCTTTACTCTTTCTCCTTCCATCCTTTACTCTTTCCCTTGCCCCTTTTCTCCTTCCATTCCCTTTACTCTTTCTCCTTCCATCCTTTACTCTTTCTCCTTCCATTCCCTTTACTCTTTCTCCTTCCATCCCTTCACTCTTTCTCCTTCCATCCCTTCACTCTTTCTCCTTCCATCCCTTTACTCTTTCTCCTTCCATCCCTTACTCTTTCTCCTTCCATCCCTTACTCTTTCTCCTTCCATTCCTTTACTCTTTCTCCTTCCATCCCTTTACTCTTTCTCCTTCCATTCCCTTACTCTTTCTCCTTCCATTCCCTTACTCTTTCTCCTTCCATTCCCTTTACTCTTTCTCCTTCCATCCCTTCACTCTTTCTCCTTCCATTCCTTTACTCTTTCTCCTTCCATTCCCTTTACTCTTTCTCCTTCCATCCCTTCACTCTTTCTCCTTCCATCCCTTTACTCTTTCTCCTTCCATCCCTTCACTCTTTCTCCTTCCATCCCTTTACTCTTTCTCCTTCCATTCCCTTACTCTTTCTCCTTCCATCCCTTTACTCTTTCTCCTTCCATTCCCTTACTCTTTCTCCTTCCATTCCCTTACTTTTTCTCCTTCCATTCCCTTACTCTTTCTCCTTCCATTCCCCTACTCTTTCTCCTTCCATCCCTTTACTCTTTCTCCTTCCATCCCTTACTCTTTCTCCTTCCATTCCCTTACTCTTTCTCCTTCCATTCCCTTACTCTTTCTCCTTCCATCCCTTTACTCTTTCTCCTTCCATTCCCTTACTCTTTCTCCTTCCTTCTTACTCTTCTCCTTCCATTCCTTTACTCTTTCTCCTTCCATCCCTTCCTCCTCTCCTCCTCCTTACCTTTCTCCTTCATTCCCTTTTTCCTCTTTCTCCTTCCATCCCACTCTTTCTCCTTCCATCCCTTTACTCTTTCTCCTTCCATCCCTTCACTCTTTCTCCTTCCATCCCTTTACTCTTTCTCCTTCCATTCCCTTACTCTTTCTCCTTCCATCCCTTTACTCTTTCTCCTTCCATTCCCTTACTCTTTCTCCTTCCATTCCCTTACTTTTTCTCCTTCCATTCCTTTACTATCTCTCCTTCCATCCCTTTACTTTTTCTCCTTCCATTCCCTTACTTTTTCTCCTTCCATTCCCTTACTCTTTCTCCTTCCATTCCCCTACTCTTTCTCCTTCCATCCCTTTACTCTTTCTCCTTCCATCCCTTACTCTTTCTCCTTCCATTCCCTTACTCTTTCTCCTTCCTCCTTACTCTTTCTCCTTCCATCCCTTTACTCTTTCTCCTTCCATTCCTTTACTCTTTCTCCTTCCATCCCTTACTCTTTCTCCTTCCATCCCTTTACTCTTTCTCCTTCCATTCCTTTACTCTTTCTCCTTCCATTCCCTTACTCTTTCTCCTTCCATTCCCTTACTCTTTCTCCTTCCATCCCTTTACTCTTTCTCCTTCCATTCCTTTACTCTTTCTCCTTCCATTCCCTTACTCTTTCTCCTTCCATCCCTTTACTCTTTCTCCTTCCATTCCTTTACTCTTTCTCCTTCCATCCCTTACTCTTTCTCCTTCCATCCCTTTACTCTTTCTCCTTCCATCCCTTTACTCTTTCTCCTTCCATCCCTTTACTCTTTCTCCTTCCATTCCTTTACTATCTCTCCTTCCATCCCTTTACTCTTTCTCCTTCCATTCCTTTACTATCTCTCCTTCCATCCCTTTACTCTTTCTCCTTCCAATCCTTTACTATCTCTCCTTCCATCCCTTTACTCTTTCTCCTTCCAATCCTTTACTATCTCTCCTTCCATTCCCTTTACTCTTTCTCCTTCCAATCCTTTACTATCTCTCCTTCCATCCCTTTACTCTTTTTCCTTCCAATCCTTTACTATCTCTCCTTCCAATCCTTTACTATCTCTCCTTCCATTCCTTTACTATCTCTCCTTCCAACCCTTTACTCTTTCTCCTTCCAATCCTTTACTATCTCTCCTTCCAATCCTTTACTATCTCTCCTTCCAATCCTTTACTATCTCTCCTTCCATTCCTTTACTATCTCTCCTTACAATCCTTTACTATCTCTCCTTCCATCCCTTTACTATCTCTCCTTCCAATCCTTTACTATCTCTCCTTCCAATCCTTTACTATCTCTCCTTCCATCCCTTTACTCTTTCTCCTTCCATTCCTTTACTATCTCTCCTTCCATCCCTTTACTATCTCTCCTTCCATTCCTTTACTATCTCTCCTTCCATTCCTTTACTATCTCTCCTTACAATCCTTTACTATCTCTCCTTCCATCCTTTACTATCTCTCCTTCCATTCCTTTACTATCTCTCCTTCCATCCCTTTACTATCTCTCCTTCCATACCTTTACTATCTCTCCTTCCATACCTTTACTATCTCTCCTTCCATTCCTTTACTATCTCTCCTTCCATCCCTTTACTATCTCTCCTTCCATTCCTTTACTATCTCTCCTTCCATCCTTTACTATCTCTCCTTCCATTCCTTTACTATCTCTCCTTCCATCCCTTTACTATCTCTCCTTCCATCCTTTACTATCTCTCCTTCCATTCCTTTACTATCTCTCCTTCCATCCATTACTATCTCTCCTTACATTCCGTTAATCGTATCCTTTACTACTCTTCAATTCCATTATTACTGCTGGTCTAATTCCTCTCTCCCTTTACTATCTCTTCTCCTTCAATCTTCGTTTCGATTTCTCTCTCTTCTTCACTTTCTAATTTACTATGTCTTCTTAGGTTTGCCATTATGTTTCTCGTTTTCTTTACTACTGCTCACACACACACCTACCCCCTCTCTTACCCACCCACCTACCCACTCTCTTACCCACCCACCTACCCCCTCTCTTACCCACACACCTACCCACTCTCTTACCCACCCACCTACCCACGCTCTTACCCACACACCTACCCACTCTCTTACACACCCACCTACCCACTCTCTTACCCACTCACTCTCTTACCCACCCACCTACCCACTCTCTTACCCACCCACCTACCAACTCTCTTACCCACACACCTACCCACTCTCTTACCCACCCACCTACCCACGCTCTTACCCACACACCTACCCACTCTCTTACACACCCACCTACCCACTCTCTTACCCACTCACTCTCTTACCCACCCACTCACTCAGTCTCTCACTTCATTTCAGAGTTGTAAATTGCCGTTCTCATTTGATCCTGCTGTGTTTCAGAGTACTCGGGTGTTTTTATGGCGTTTCTGCTACAAACATTGAACACCGACGTGATATTAGTTGGAAGGCTGTTACCAACGATTTATTTCGCCATTCAGCATCACATATCTCCGGACAGTACGCTCGTGTACGAAAACAATGTCCCACCTTCATAACTTCATATTAATTTCCCTTCGTTTCTACACTCGCGAACAAAAGCAATGTCTCACCTTCATAACTTCATATTAATTTCCCTTCGTTTCTACACTCGCGAACAAAAGCAATGTCTCACCTTCATAACTTCAAATTAATTTTCCTTGGTTTCTACACTCGCGAACAAAAGCAATGTCTCACCTTCATAACTTCAAATCGATTTTCCTCCGTTTCTTCAATACAAAAATACTCGGGAGCCACACACATCAAACCGTGGCTTTGTTTTACCTGCTAAGTATTATTTATTTGTTTTCCTTATTTTCCTTATAGATAAATAGATGAATTTATGGAGGAAGGCCACGACTGTTGACTATCACTGTACAGTACATCTCTTTACATGGCAATATTGTTGGAGAGTTACGAGATGAACAGTAGTGATAAAATAATGACATTCTCGAAATAATCCAATAAAATATATATCCAAAATATAATGGTTATGTCAACGACAGTGATTGGTTGATATTTGTATCTAATTTATCCAAGCATATTAATTTATTAAGAGATAGCTTACTAAATATGCTAAACTAAATAGTCACACTGCTGTATAGTGACTGGAAGAACTAAAAACAGTGATAAAAACGAGACCTGGATATTGCTAACAAAACTCAATAATCAAGTATATTTTGGATCAACTACTAGCTTAAAATACTACATAAGTATATCAATTTCCGGGGGGCTTTGCCCCCCTCCCCCCCCCATGACTTATTGAAATCAGCATCTATTTTAACAGTAAGGGGCTTAATAAGAGTTTCACTGCTGTCAATAGGGAGAGTGTTTTGTGTTTACAGTACTTATATAGTGCACATAAATTGTATCTCCGGAGATTGAAACACATTTTAATATGATCTTTGCAACATACTTATTCTATACTAGCCTTCAAATATTGATAAATAATTAATGGTAGTTTAGGTAATAAGTACTGAAAGGGGTGAACATTGTGACACTCACCCCTTCATAAGATACACCGGTTAAGCTGCGCAGGTGTAGGATGGCCGTGAACAGGTGTGGTGCAGATGGATGTATGCAGGTGTAGGGAGATGACGTACACTGAAAACAAATAAAGTTTATAATAAGGGTATGAGAGGCGTATATAAAACAAGGTACAGTCACTCATAAAAAATTGTGGACATCACCAATTTCTAATTATGAAATTGAATTTATGATTATATTTTTCTATACATCAACTACAAAACAATATATACTATTGGTATAATCCTGTGTAGCGGGATGACCTGTACGTATATCTCAATAATTTGCTAATGTTACAATATATTTTTACATTTTACATTCATATATAGTCGACTAATATGCTAGGTTAGGTTAGGTTAGGTTTTGGTTAGGTTAGGTTAAATGTATTGTTAATGTTTCTTAGTAAATAGGCATCTGAAAAAAAGTTCCTCCCGCTACACAGGATCTTACCATATTGTAAAGCAAGTTCGACCAAAAAATCAATCCAGATAGTTACATTTGCATAACAAGAAACGTAGGGAGTCCACAATTTGTTATAAGTGACTGTACATTGATTTTGATTTACCTTTCTATCCTTGTATTACATCGGTTTACTTAATTATATATTTTGTCCATGTGTATGAAGGATACATAAGGCAAAGCTGACTGTAACAAGCATCTCCTCCAAATATATTACCAGTAGGGGGCAAATAACAGCTGACCGTGGGATAATTTCGTAAAAAAAAAAAAAAAACAGTCAAATTAAGCGCGAACGCAACTGTGAGCATACGTCTTACGTAAATAAGGCGACGCGTACGCCCGCTAACACCATTCTTACCATCCTTGACTTGAACGAAGCTTATAAACCAGGAATGACTGTTGTCATTCCCATTAGACATCGCTCATAGGGAATAGGTACAAAAAACTTTAACAATCGAAGGGCAACAATACCTACGATATACCGGGAATGGACTCGGGAAAATGGACAGACCTGGGTATACCCATGTGTACACATCCCCATAAAATTCTGGCGAAAATGCGCAATATACCATTAACGAGTCTTACCTTGAACTAAGAAGTGTTAGACTTTTCCCCGGGGTTATCGAACAAAGAGCCGAGGCCACCGAACTCCTCCTCCCGCATCTCACTGGTGTCCGAGTCACTCTGACCAACAAGCACCTGGCTTGATCAAGGTCGCCAGGATATGAAGCTTCGAAACAACACGGTGCACGATATTTCCGAGAACCGAAGCGGTCAAGCCCCGGGCAGTGCATTCATTTTACTTCAATTTAATTTACAGCAACATAAAATATGATAATCTGTTGTGATGTCAGTATCAACTTATACGCACGGAATAATGAAGGAGCATATTGCGTGAGGTTGATATGTAATGATACTTGAACGTGGAGCTTCGAAAATAAGTCGAGCAACACCATCTCGCACTTACATTGTTTGGGAGGAAGGGAATAGATTGGGGTGTGGGGAGAACTGGAGTGGTGTGGGGTATGTGGTATGGGGAGAGAGGAAAGGAGAGAGGTGGAGGTGTGGTATAGAGAGGGGAGGGGGAGAGGTGGGGTGCATGGTATAGGGGGAGAGGAAGTGGGAGGGGGAACAGGGGCAGGTGTGGGAGTGTGGTATACAGAAAGGGAGGGAGAGGAGATCAAGAGGAGGGGTGGGGGTGTATGGGATAGCAAGAGAGGAAGATGGAAGGAGAACAGGGAGAGAGGAGGTGGGGGGTGTATGGTACAGGGAGAGAAGAAGGCGGGGGGGAGGAGGGGGTGTATGTTTTAGGGGGAGAGAGAGAGGGGGGGGTGTATGGCTTAGGAAGAAAGGCAGGGGGAGGTAGTAACAGGAGATAAGATTGGGGAAGGAAACATGGGAGAGGGAAGAGGAATAGGGATAGGGTTTGAGGGGGGTAGTGGGAGAGGAGAATACAGTGTGGAAGGATAGGAAAGTAGCTTCGGTAAGACAGAGAGAGATTTTACAGATTTAACACACATATGTATATACAGATTCACCAGACACAAGACACCTACAAACACAATATACACATTAGCACACAAACACTCACAGACACACACACATATATACACAGGCACATATACACACAAACACACACACACACACACAATACACGTACACACAATACAAATACAAGTACACACAGACACACCCACACCCACACACACTCACAGGCACACACACTCACAGGCACACACACCTACACCCAGACACCCACACACACACCCACATACAGAGACCCCCTAGTCCACAATAACACCAACAACCCCATGAACCACCTCCATACCGTCACTAAGGTAGTAATAATTAAACTGTGCCCCAGGGAGCAAAGTTGGCTCCCCCCACGACCCTAGCCGGAGCTACAGACATAACTCCAGAGACCCTTGGCTAACAGAGACCGGACACCTTCTGCCTTGGGGACAACATTTGGTTTATTATTATTATTATTATTATTATTATGTTTTTTTTTTTTTGTATTAACGATTATACACTATTTCATAACAAACTACAAATACACTTTTGGGATTTTTGTTTTTGTATTGTCTATGCGTATGAAGGAGACAAAAGGCAGGTTGCCTGTAACGACACCAATGACACCAATATGGCTGAATGGCACCAATGGTAACAATATGGCTGAATGACACCAATGGCAACAATATGGCTGAATGACACCAATGGCAACAATATGGCTGAATGACACTAATGGCAACAATATGAGTGAATGACACCAATGATAACAATATGAGTGAATAACACCAATGATAACAATATGAGTGAATAACACCAATGATAACAATATGAGTGAATGTCACCAATGATAACAATATGAGTGAATAACACCAATGATAACAATATGAGTGAATGACACCAATGATAACAATATGAGTGAATAACACCAATGATAACAATATGAGTGAATAACACCAATGATAACAATATGAGTGAATGACACCAATGATAACAATATGAGTGAATAACACCAATGATACATATGGCTGATAACACTAATGGCAACAATATGGCTGAATAACACCAATGATAACAATATGAGTGAATAACACCAATGATAACAATATGAGTGAATGACACCAATGATAACAATATGAGTGAATAACACCAATGATAACAATATGGCTGAATAACACTAATGGCAACAATATGGCTGAATAACACCAATGATAACAATATGAGTGAATAACACCAATGATAACAATATGAGTGAATAACACCAATGATAACAATATGGCTGAATAACACTAATGGCAACAATATGGCTGAATAACACCAATGGTAACAATATGGCTGAATGACACCAATGATAACAATATGAGTGAATAACACCAATGATAACAATATGAGTGAATAACACCAATGATAACAATATGAGTGAATAACACCAATGATAACAATATGGCTGAATAACACTAATGGCAACAATATGGCTGAATAACACCAATGGTAACAATATGGCAGAGGATGGCCAGTCTCAGTTAACCCCAATGACTATATAACTCCCAAGCCCCCAGCCAACGACCCGCGAAGACAGGCCCTAGGGTTCATTGCAAGGCGGACCCCGAATATTGCAACCCTCAATATGCAGAGAAGCTGGTGGGGGGATGGGAGGGGGGGGGGGGGGGATTCTTAGGGCATTATTGAAGCTTTATACCCTGCTATTATTATTATTATTATTATTATTATTATTATTATTATTATTATTATTATAATTATTATTATTATTATTATTATTATTATTATTTATTATTATTATTATTATTATTATATTATAATTATTTATTATTATTATTATTATTATTATTATTATTTATTATTATATTATTATTATTATTATTATTATTATTATTATTATTATTATTATTTATTATTATTATTATTATTATTATTATTATTATTATTTATTTTCATTTTATTTTTTGCACCTATTGTTATGGTGACGCCTTCCTTCTAATTTCTTTTATCCTGGCTGTCAGTAATAATTAAACTTGTGGTTATAAATAAAGATTATGAAAATTAGAGTAATAATTTTCAAGATAATAATGATAATATAAAAAAATTGGGTGTTTTTATCTCTTAGAAGCGCTGTTTTTTTGTTTTTTTTTCTTCAGAGGAGTTCGCTAGTACATATTTATACATCAATTACAAAACACGGAGGTGGCGCCATTACAAAGGAACTAACTATCTATCTATCTATCTATATGCTCAGGCTCAATCCCCATTTTGGGGGTAGCCGACTCAAGACAGAGCAAGAACAGGGAAAACACAAAAACAACATAAAACAAAAAATAAACACAGATAAAAACACTAACTAGGAACTAACTAGAAACCTTAAAGTAACAGAAGTCGGCCAACCTGTGTCGTATTGGTGACACTCTAGTTTCGTTAGCCTCTCGCCACACTCATGTTAAAAATGTACAAATTTATCTTGAAGGGGGGGGGGGGGGGGTCTAGGGGGTTGTATCTTTAAGCTTGATGGAGGTCTAGAGAGGAAACTAAAAAAATATATAAGAAAGATATATATATATGAGCAAATAAATACCCCCATAAACATCTCTCCCATTGGCCCAATTTGTAATCTTAAGGGGAGGTTTTTAGTGTGTTTCCTAGACCTCCATCAAGCTTGAAATTACACCCCCATGACCCCCTTTCAAGATAAATTTGTACATTTTTCGGTAGAAAAATGTCCCGGCCGAAGGCCGATTCCTCTTAAATTACAGGCTCGCTATCGCTCGCCAGGATAAAATCGACACCTAAATGGCACGAAAGGTCTTAAAATTGACGGAATGGGGCGGAAATTCTTAAAAATCACCAAACTAATGGGGCAAACGTCTTAAAATCTCAAAAGCAATGGGGCTAGACATGAGGGAGAAAGGGGTCAAGAAAAAAGTCCCTCAAGTGGAAATCTCCCCTTAACCCCTTCAGTACCGGTGACATCCTTTTAATTATATTCTGGCAATGATTAGACGATATAATTCAGCTTAGGAAGGACCTTTAGCAATAATAAGGCTTCAAACTCTTTCAACCAACCCTTTTAACTACCACGGATGGGCTGGTCTATCAGAGTGAGAACTGAGCGATCTCTGCCATACCCATAGCTTACTCTGACTGTTCCTTTTACTTATATATTTTCTAGATCTCAAGTGACGGCGTCTCTTGCGTGGATTGACCTCCTAATCTACCAAGATTGGAAGCCAAAGCGTCACATCTTTCCTTTGCCCTTCAACTTTCTCTTCATAATTGCTGAGGGGCACAGGGCCCTGGGTGGGGCTTTGGTTTCCCGGGCGTTTCCGCGCCCTCCTCAGCTCCCCGCCATGGAGTGGCTTCGGTCACCCAGGCTTTATTGTGGTCGGCAGGGAGGGTTCTGTGGGGGCGCTCGGTTATAGCCTTGGCCTTGCTCGGGGCCTTGGGGCTGTTCGGCCAGGCAGCTTGGGGAAAAACAACAACAACAACAACTACCACGGATCAGTCTTAAGCTGCATAATAGCGTCTACATATAGCTATAATATAATATAACACACGTCGCTGGTACTCAAAGGGTTAAGGGGAGATTTCCACTGGAGGGACTCTTTTCTTGAGCCCTTTCTCCCTCATGTCTAGCCCCATTGCTTTTGAGATTTTAAGACGTTTGCCCCATTAGTTTGGTGATTTTAAGAATTTCCGCCTCATTCTGACAATTTTAAGACCTTTCGTGCCATTTAGGTGTCGATTTTATCCTGGCGAGCGATAGCGAGCCTGTATTATAAGAGTAACCGGCCTTCGGCCGGGAAATTTTTCTACCGAAAAATGTACACATTTATCTTGAAAGGGGGTCAAAAGGATGTAATTGTTTAGCTTGATGGAGGTCTGGGAGGAAACTAGAAACCTCCCCTTAAGGGAAAATATAATGAATGATATTACCCTACTAACCGAAAACCGAGAATCTGGGGGCTATAGTTTATGTGGAAGAATTTAATTATAATAAATCTTCCTGTGATAGCAAAGACATTCCCAGTTTCCATTATTTAAGGAGGGATGGGCTGTTTTTTTGGTCTATTCATTCATTTGTTCCTTTATTTCCTAGTTTCCTCGCTAGACCTCCATCAAACTTAGAAATGCAACCCCCCAGGATCCCACTTCAAGATAAATTTGTGCATTTTTCGGTAGAGAAATTCCGGTTCCTCCTAAATTACAGGCTCGCCATCGTTCGCCAGGAACACATCGATACCTAAATGACACGAAAAGTCTTAATATTGACAAAGAAAAGGGGTGAAAGGTCTTAAAATCGCCAAACGTCGTATAATCTCAAAAGAACTGGGACTAAACATGAGGGAGAAGGGAGTCCAGAAAAACGACCCCTCTCAGCCACTCTCAGCGTGGGATCTAATACAAGGATAACTGCGTATAACTACTTTTGGTTGTGATTATGACATTATTAGGCCGTGGCTGAAATTAACTTAAGGGGAGATATCCACTTGAGGGACTTTTTTCTTGACCCCTTTCTCCCTCATGTCTAGCCCCGTTGCTTTTGAGATTTTAAGACGTTCGCTCCATTAGTTTGGCGATTTTAAGAACTTTCGCCCCATTTCTGTCAATTTTAAGACCTTTCGTGCCACTTAGGTGTCGAATTTTCCCTGGCGAGCGATAGCGAGCCTGTAATTTAAGAGGAATCGGCCTTCGGCCTGGACATTTTGCTACCGAAAAATGTACACATTTATCTTGAAAGGGGGTCAAGGGGGTTTAATTTTAATTTTGATGGAGGTTAAGGTAATAAACTAAAAACCTCCCCTTAACCATTGGATATGGAATAGTTTTGGTATGTATATAATACTGGAAAACAAAATGTTATATATTATATATATCACAAATACACGTGAGCCCATATATGTTTTATACTCTGAGCGGGGCTCGAACCACCGACTTGTCTATGAATTGACATACATTCTCCAAGTAGGATTTCCCTTCTTAACCCCTTCTGTACCAATGACATATACAGTATATATATATATAAGTTTATTCTAGCTATAATTATTTAGACGATTTTGTGCACCTTAACCCTTTCACGCACAGGATGCGAATTGCTACATTTCTGGGATAATTAAAAGCCTTTGTGACTATCAGGCGTGTTTAGAAACCTTTAGTTTAGTTACTTCAACCTCTGCAGTTGTCTTAGAGTTAGCTGTGGGCAGTAGAACGAAACTCGCAAGTGGACAATTGACCACCTTCGAGTTTCAAGCTATAAGGAAGTTGGAGCTGTAGACATCGATATTTAGCATATGTACCAGCTAAAACATTGGTTGCAGTACATTCATAAATACATAAAACCCAATTCAACATACTCTATAGTCATCAGAAACCTAATCGATTATTGCAGTTCTGTTTAACTATCGACCTATACAGCTCCAACTTCCTTATAGCTTGAAACTCGCAAGTGGGCAATTGGGAACATCCGGTTATCAACAATATATTAGTGTGTGAAGTTCATAGGTAGCCAATGTGTCTTACAGTAAGTATAATTAACCCTTTCAAGATCCAAAACGCATTTCTTTACTGTTTTTCTGGTCATTATTAACTATGGTGTTCAGATCAGGAACGGTATATTGTGGAAGTCAGAGGGTTGATTGAGATAAGCCTTTCCCCTTTTTATACCCACAGATCCTTCCGAAGCTGCATAAAATCGTCTAATGATAGCCAAAATAAACTGTCAAAATGCGTTAGAGCTTTAAGGGGTTAATAACGACCATGAATATAACCATGATTATTTTTGAGATGGGACAGAAGACAGGAAGGATGTTGGCAATGAATGAAAATTAAATTCCTGCCGAAATTTTATCTTAAGGGGGAAATATCCACTTGAGAGATTTTTTTCTTGACTCCTTTCTCCCTCATGTTTAGCCCCATTGCTTTTCTAATGTTAAGACGTTCGCCCCATTATTTTGACGATTTTAAGAACTTTCGACCCATTTCTGTCAATTTTAAGACCTTTCGTGCCATGTAGGTGTCGATTTTATCCTGGCGAGCGATAGCGAGCCTGTAATTTAAGAGGAACCGGCCTTCGGCCGGGACAATTTTCTACCAAAAATGTACAAATTTATCTTGAAAGGGACTCAAGGGGGTGTAATTTTATGCTTGATGGAGGTCTAGGGAACAAATTAATACCTCCCCTTAATCAATCCTTTAACTGTTGATAAAACCTGGTTAAAGTCAAACAAACAGACACCGACAGTCACATACTCACCGAAAACTTAAATTAAGTTTGCGGTGATAATAATGATACAATATTAAAGATTGACGTCTCTGGTGATAATAAAAATAAAATAAAAATAAAAATAACATCTTTCTTTACATCAATAACACCCAAAATTAAATTAATGGAAGCATGTGGAAATGAGTTACTTAAGAAGTGCGTGCGGAGTTACATGGAGGGATAGATAGACGAATGAGGAAGTAAGGTGGTGTGGAGGTAGATGTGCTGGCAAGTGTGAAAAGGAACAACTTGAGATGGTTCGGCCATATGGAACATATGGAAAGCGAGAGAATGACTAAAAGGGTGTACGGGAGCGAGGTGGAAGGACAGAGAGGGAGAAGTAGACCGAACGAGAGGTGGAAGGATGGAGTGAGAAAGTATATGGATGAAGGCGGTGCTGGTTGGGAGGAGGGGCGTCGACTGACTGGGGACAGAGGTGCATGGGGGCGGTTCGTTCGTGGCCACCCCTTCGGGGATCACGGCGTCAGGCAATAGATAGATGTGATTTTCCCAGGATTCGAACCTAGGATATCTACATACAGAACTCCCACGCTCTAACCATTGCACCATCCAAATTGACGCCTGCGGTGATAATACAAATAAAATATAAAAGATTGCCGTGTGATTGAAGTGGTTTATCCCGGGTGCATAAAATAACTCTGTCCCCGGATGGCTGCCTCGCGTTATGATGACGTGTAGGATGAGACTAACCACCTAATGGACAGGAAAATTGCCAAGAAGATGATGATGATGATGGTGAGAGGGGGAGGAGCGGGGGGATACGAGCGGGGTGGGCTTGGGTGGAACTGGGGGGAGGAGCGGGGGGGATACGAGCGGGGCGGGCTTCTGTGGAACTAGGGGAGGAGCGGGGGGAAACCAGCGGGGTGGGCTTCTGTGGTACTAGGGGAGGAGCGGGGGGATACCAGCGTGGTGGGCTTCTGTGCAACTAGGGAAGGAGCGTGGGGATACCAGCGGGGTGGGCTTCTGTGGAACTAGGGAAGGAGCGGGGGGGAAACCAGCGGGGTGGGCTTCTGTGGAACTAGGGGAGGAGCGGGGGGGGTACCAGCGGGGTGGGCTTCTGTGGAACTAGGGGAGGAACGGGGGGATACGAGCGGGGTGGGCTTCTGTGGAACTAGGGGAGGAGCGGGGGGATACCAGCGGGGTGGGCTTCTGTGGAACTAGGGGAGGAGCGGGGGGATACGAGCGGGGTGGGCTTCTGTGGAACTAGGGGAGGAGCGGGGGGATACCAGCGGGGTGGGCTTCTGTGGAACTAGGGGAGGAGCGGGGGGATACCAGGGGGGTGGGCTTAGTGGAACTAGGGGGGGAGCGGGGGGATACGAGCGGGGTGGGCTTCTGTGGAACTAGGGGAGGGGCGGGGGGGGTACCAGCGGGGTGGGCTTCTGTGGAACTAGGGGAGGAGCGGGGGGATACCAGCGGGGTGGGCTTCTGTGGAACTAGGGGAGGAACGGGGGGATACGAGCGGGGTGGGCTTCTGTGGAACTAGGGGAGGAGCGGGGGGATACCAGCGGGGTGGGCTTCTGTGGAACTAGGGGAGGAGCGGGGGGATACCAGCGGGGTGGGCTTCTGTGGAACTAGGGGAGGAACGGGGGGGATACCAGCGGGGTGGGCTTCTGTGGAACTAGGGGAGGAAGGGGGGGATACGAGCGGGGTGGGCTTCTGTGGAACTAGGGGAGGAGCGGGGGGATACCAGCGGGGTGGGCTTCTGTGGAACTAGGGAAGGAGTACGGGGGGGGGGGGGGGTTAGATACAGAGAGCCGTGGCGGTCGAGTCGAGAGCACGCTCACGTGTGCATCTGCTTGACCTGGGTTCGATCCCAGCCAAGGCGGACTATTTAGTGGGTATGGTAGTACGTCCTAGCATGTCTCACATGTCGGGGGACACCACGACGACGTATACAGACTAATAAGCACACACAACAAAGCCATTCCAACAGCTTCCTCTTATCTACAACACCCCTTCTCTGCTGTCTACACTTTCCCAGCCGTCCAAGTGTATTGTCTGACGGCATAATGGGATTCCAAATGTAATAGATGGTAAGAAGGTTAAGGAAAGAGGGGGAGGGTTGTAGGAGGGGGGGGGGGGACGAGTAGGGATGGGCTTCTGGGGAACAAGGGGGGGAAGGGGGGAGGGGGGGGGGATACATGCAGAGATGATTAGAGGGGGAGGGTTGTGTAGATGAAGGGTGGGGGGTACAGGTGGGGTTGGCCTCTGAGGAACTAGAGAAGGGAGGTGGGGTGTACGTAGATACAGAGATGATAAGAGGGGGATGGAGAGAGGGGAAGGGTTGTGGGGGGGGGGGGTGGAGAGGGAGTGAGTGGGTTTTGGTCTATTAATTAATGTATTCCTTTATTGCTTAGTTTCCTCGCTAGACTTCCATCAAACTTAGACAAGCACCCTAGACCCCCCTTCAAGATACATTTGTACATTTTTCGTTAGAAAAATAGCTAAGAACACGTGATGGGAACTTTGCAATTTACCGTCAGTTGAACAGAAACAGGATATAGTGTTCCGTATCTCCTCTGCAATTGTCATGAGTGGTGCTGCACGTTCATCTCTATCTTAGTACGTGCCACTTGAAGTTCCATAGGCACGGATGTTGGCGGCGCAAGTCAATTAACTGTAGGGTGTCTTGTCTATACCAGTGAATGTTGGCGGTGCAAGTCAATTAACTGTAGGGTGTCTTGTCTATACCAGTGAATGTTGGCGGTGCAAGTCAATTAACTGTAGGGTGTCTTGTCTATACCAGTGAATGTTGGCGGTGCAAGTCAATTAACTGTAGGGTGTCTTGTCTATACCAGTGAATGTTGGCGGTGCAAGTCAATAAACTGTAGGGTGTCTTGTCTATACCAGTGACTGTTTGGATGGTTCTTTGGTGCACGTGGAAGGAGAGCTAGACACAGAACACCCACCAATGGTAGACTGTGGGGCACTGACAGCCGTGGGGGGGGCCAACATGTAGGTTTGTGCAGGCAGCCGAGCCACCGTCAAACCACCGGGCAGTGCCTGGTAATTTCGCTCAACTACGGACGCGGGCTATTCCCTGGTTTGCTTGTCAAAGTTTGCCACAACATACCCGACGGGCCCTGACCGATAATGTGGGACAGGGTACACGATCACGAATAATATCCATTTTGGAATTCTGGATATCAATCTAATCATGTACTGTACTTAGAACCAACTGCATTATGGACAGCCTAATGTTTTAGTGAGAGGAAAGAAGAATATATGAGCAAATAAATACGCCCGGTTTACTGGACCACTTTCTTCCTCGTGTTTAGCCCCATTAGTTGTCAGATGTTAAGATGTTTGCCCCATTAGTTAGTCGATTTTAAGACCTTTCGCCCCATTTCTTCGTCGATATTTAGACCTTTCGTGCTATTTAGGTGTCGATTTTTTTCCCTGGCGAACGATAGTGAGCCTGTAATGTTGGAAGAATCGGCCTTCGGCCGGGACATTTTTCTACCGAAAAATGTACAAATTAATCTAGAAGGGGGATCTAATGGAGGTTTCTGTTTATATTTGATGGAGGTCTAGGGAAGAAACTATAAAAATAATGAATACATGCAAAAATCGCCCAAAAAGTGAACCATCCCACCTTAAAGCAAATGTACTGTTGTCCCCAATGACGGAATGGTATTATACCCCCGG
>CM064502.1:56065727-56123227 GCA_032716605.1 Paralithodes platypus | reverse complement strand
ACCCTTTAGGACAAAATAGTTTTCATTAGAGAAATGCATTTTCGCCTTCATTTACTCGCAAACGTAATCATTAATAGTAGTAGTACATTATTATTATTATTAATAATATAATATATATAAGGTATAATTATATACTGTACACACACACACACACACACACATATATATATATATATATATATCGTATATATATATATATACCGTAAATATATATATATATATATATATATATATATATATATATATATACTGAATATACACACAAACACATACTGTACACAAACGCATATACCTTCTCTCCCTCTCTCTTTGGTTTGTATCCATTCGGCCCCATTCAGCCTACTGTTTGAAGACGTTTACCCCCATCCAGATGTCAATATTTTCCTGGCGAGCGGTAGCGAGCCAGCATATATATATTTTTGTTTTGACAGCAAGCTAAATTTGTACATTTTTCGATAGAAAAATGTCTGCGGCGAACCGGATTTCTCCATACAATGCTGGCTCGCTATCGTTCGCCAGGAAGAAATCGACACCTGGATGGGGATAAACGTCTTAAAACAGTTGGCTGAATGGGGCCGAATGGATACAAGCCAGGGAAAGAGAGAAAAGGAGAGAAAGATAAAAAAAATGCCGGTGACCCCCCCTTAATGTCCATCATCAATTACCACTGCTCTATTTTCTGGTTTTCTATGAGCCACCAAGCACTCTCTAACCCGAGCTAAAACCATCCCCAGCCGTCGATCCAGGGCCTTCAGATGGGGCTCCCACAGGACAGGCGCCAGGGGATCTGTTCTAAGCGAGTTTCTTAAGGCCTGGCTCAGCTTTTCCGAACCCCGGTGGTATCTGGAAAAAGGAAATTAGGGTTTAAATATTTTTTCAGACGTAGAGTAAATATCTTATAGACAGTTTCATTTCATCTGACGGTACATAGCAAAGTTCCCATCAAGATTGCTCAGTTATTTTGAAGACTTTGTAGTGAAATATGGTGCTAATTTTATAAACTTTGTCTCAATATGAAGCAGAGTCATACTAGTTTCATATTATTCTATTAATTATCGACAAATTAGCTGCTAGAGGATTCACTTTATCGTCAGATGAAAATATAGTTATTTATGCAAGGCATATAATTATACGAAGTCACATTACAATTTAGCATTTTGGAAGCTCTTTGGATATCTGAAAAATTAGATGTCGTATTCTTGTATCTAAAACACATGCTATACTGTATATCCCATTGAAATTCAAATAATCAATTACGTGGTAGAATATCTAATATTTAATATTATCGTTTCATATTCTCCTTATTGGTGATTTTTTTTTTAGGGCGGCGCTAAACCTTTCCAAACTTTTATATTAACTTGACAACATAATGTATTGATTAGTGTAAGGCATATATTAAGGGGAGGTATTTACTTTGTTCCCTAGACCTCCATCAAGCTTAAAATTATACCCCCTTGAGTCCCTTTCAAGATAAATTTGTACATTTTTCGGTAGAAAAATGTCCCGGCCGAAGGCCGGTTCCTCTTAAATTACAGGCTCGCTATCGCTCGCCAGGATAAAATCGACACCTGAATGGCGCGAAAGGTCTTAATATGGGGTGAAAGTTCTTAAAATCGCTAAACTAATGGGGCGAACGTTTTATAATATCAAAAGCAATGGGGCTAAACATGAGGGAGAAAGTGGTCAAGAAAAAATCCCTCAAGTGGAGATCTCCCCTTAAGTTTCATTAAGGTGTATCCAAGACATATAAAGTACCTAATGCCATCGAAACTGATTTTAGAAATATTGAATTGTGGTCCTCGGATATTTGGCATAATAAGTCAGTATCATCTGAAAAGGTCTTATAACTCTCTCTCACACACACACACACACACATACATACACTCACTCACTCACTCTCTCTTTCTCTCTCTCACACACACGTACCTTAACAGCGTAACTAGTGTAGAGTGCCGTATTAAACAACTCTCTCTCTCTCTCACACGTACCTAAATAGTGTAGCTAGTCTAGAGTGCCGTATTAAACAACTCTCACACACACGTACCTTACTAGTGTAGAGTGCCGTATTAAACAACTCTCACACACACGTACCTTACTAGTGTAGCTGGTGTAGAGTGCCGTATTAAACAACTCTCACACACACGTACCTTACTAGTGTAGCTGGTGTAGAGTGCCGTATTAAACAACTCACACACACGTACCTTACTAGTGTAGCTGGTGTAGAGTGCCGTATTAAACAACTCGCTCACACACACGTACCTTAATAGTGTAGCTGGTGTAGAGTGCCGTATTAAACAACTCTCTCACACACGTATCTTACTAGTGTAGCTGGTGTAGAGTGCCGTATTAAACAACTCTCACACACGTACCATAATAGTGTAGCTAGTGTAGTGTGCCGTATTAAACAACTCTCTCTCACACACACGTACCTTAACATCGTAACTAGTGTAGAGTGCCGTATTAAACAACTCTCGCTCACACACGTACCTTAATAGTGTAGCTAGTGTAGTGTGCCGTATTAAACAACTCTCTCACACACACGTACCTTAACATCGTAACTAGTGTAGAGTGCCGTATTAAACAACTCTCTCTCTCTCACGCACACACACACGTACCTTAACATCGTAACTAGTGTAGAGTGCCGTATTAAACAACTCTCTCTCTCTCACACACACACACACGTACCTTAACATCGTAACTAGTGTAGAGTGCCGTATTAAATAACTCTCACACACACGTACCTTAACATCGTAACTAGTGTAGAGTGCCGTATTAAACAACTCTCTCTCTCACACACACACGTACCTTAACATCTTAACTAGTGTAGAATGCCGTATTAAACAACTCTCTCTCTCTCTCACACACACGTACCTTAACATCGTAACTAGACTAGTGTAGAGTGCCGTATTAAACAACTCTCTCTCACACACACACGTACCTTAACAGCGTAACCAGTGTAGAGTGCCGTATTAAACAACTCTCTCTCTCACACACACACACACATACCTTAATAGTGTAGCCAGTGTAGAGTGCCCTATTAAACAACTCTCTCTCTCTCTCTCTCACACACACACACACACGTACCTTAACATCGTAACTACAAAGGAGTACAAAGGAGTACAAAGGAAATCAAGCAACAACAGATCTAGTGACCCTTCTAGGTTGCTTGTCCTCCAAAACACTGAGGATCAAGTGTCCAAACAGTGGTTTAGAGTGGGTAAGGGAACATTGGAAAGGGAATTACTGCCCTGGAACTAATGTCCGTGGCAGGATTAGGAAGTTAGTAGGGGACAGATGGGTTAGTAACTGAGGGGGGATAAAATAAAGTTATTCATTTACAAACGCAGTCAGTCGCGGGTTTGATGCGAGATATTTGTCTAGGCGGAGTTTAAATGAATCAACGGTGATGCAGTCTATAACGTTTCGGAGAAGCCCATTCCACAAGTTGACAACTCGATTGAAGAAGAAATTCTTAGATTCGTGTGAGTTAAAAGATTTACCAATAATTTTGCAACCGTTTCCCCGCGTGTAATTAGATTGGTCGATAGTGAAGTACTTACTAGAGTTCATATTGTCGATGCCTTTGATGATTTTGAACACTTGAATTAAGTCACCTCTTAATCTGCGCTGGGTTAAATGAAATAGATTTAATTCTCTAAGACGCTCTTCGTATGGTTTGTTCTTTAGGCTAGGTATCATTTTGGTAACTCTACGTTACTAGTGTAGAGTGCCGTATTAAACAACTCTCTCTCTCTCTCACACACACACACACACGTACCTTAACATCGTAACTAGTGTAGAGTGCCCTATTAAACAACTCTCTCTCTCTCTCTCACACACACACACACACACGTACCTTAACATCGTAACTAGTGTAGAGTGCCGTATTAAACAACTCTCTCTCTCACACACACACACGTACCTTAACATCGTAACTAGTGTACAGTGCCGTATTAAATAACTCTCACTCACACACACACGTACCTTAATAGTGTAACCAGGGTAGAGTGCCGTATTAAAGAATTCTCTCTCTCTCTCTCTCACACACACACGTACCTTAACAGCGTAACCAGGGTAGAGTGCCGTATTAAACAATTCTCTTTCACTCACACACACACGTACCTTAACAGCGTAACCAGGGTAGAGTGCCGTATTAAACAACTCTCTCTCTCTCTCTCACACACACACACACGTACCTTAATATTGTAGCTAGTGTAGAGTGCCGTATTAAACAACTCTCTCTCTCTCTCTCACACACACACACACACGTACCTTAACAGCGTAACCAGAGTAGAGTGCCGTATTAAACAACACTGGTATAGGGGCGCTAATATGGTGCCCTCATCCTGGAACGCCTTACCGAACCCCCGCCCATGGTCCAGATGTACGGGCGCGGAATTGTTACCCAGCATCTATGAAGGAGAAACACAAAGCGATATACACTATATCTTGAAGGGGGATCCTATAGTTGTTTTTTAAGCTCTCCTTTTCTCTCTTTCTCTGGCTTGTATCCATTTGGCCCCATTCAGCCTACTGTTTTAAGACATTTATCCCCATCCAGGTGTCAAGTTTTTACTGGTGAGCGGTAGCGAGCCAGCATATTTTTTATTTTTTTGTTTTGACAGCAGGCTAAATTTGTACATTTTTCGATAGAAAAATGTCTCCGGCGAAGCCAGATTTCTTCATATAATGCTGGCTCGCTATCGCTCGCCAGGAAGAAATCGACACCTAAATGGGGATAAACGTCTTAAAATAGTTGGCTGAATGGGGCCGAATGGATACAAGCCAGAGAAAGAGAGAAAAGGACAGAAATAACAAAAAGCAGGTCCCTTAAAGTTTGATGGAGGTTAGGGAGGAAACTAGAAAATACTACATAAATGAAAAAAAAAAAAAAAAATCGACCAAAAAAATTAACCATCCCCCCCATGATTCCTGCCCATGAGTATAGCTTTACCTTGATTTATTATTTGTTTTATGTGGATGAAGGAGACAAAAGGCAAAAATCCCTGTGACGAGTGCCTCCCCCAGAGTTGAAAGAGTGACAAAATCAAGGAACAGTCGATCCAAAATGCCTGGATACATTGAGTTTGAAGCAATTTAAGTCATAGGAAGAGGGAGAGACTGATTCTGGGAGAGGGTCTGCGAATAACGTTTCACACTTGGGTTGGAGAGTTTCACAGAGTAGGGGTGGGATAGTGTTGCATTACGGGTACTAGATAGCTTTAGTAATATTGCTAACTTTACCTTGAATTAATAGCTAGTTTTACCTTGAATGTCTCGTAGTGGTGACGGTCCATATTACCGATGAGAAAGTCGAACATGGCCATGTCTATAATGTCCAGGAGTCGCCGACCTTCGTTGTAGGGATACACTGACCGCACAACCTGGCAGTAGCCGCTTTCTGCAGGGTCGGGTGTGCAGTGTTAGTCTTAAGCTATCTATCTATGTAGTAGTACAGGTCTTGACAATATGGATGTCAACAAATACTTCACAATTATCAAATCGTGTGTGTGTGTGTGGTATGGGTGTGTGTATGTATGTGTGTATGTGTGTGTTAATGTGTGTATGTGTCCCTCTAACCTGTCTCCCAATGCGCCTTCTTCCTCCTGCTGTAGCTGCGGCGCCAGGGGTGTCGCCAGCGGATCCTGGGCACATCGGCATCCTCCGGTAGAAATATGGCGAAGGATCCCTCCAATATATCAGGCTCCCCACAGATGGCATGGGCAGTGTCGCAGTAGTAGCTGAGGGGAGAGGTTGTGTGTCATTTACCCCTCTGTACCATCGACATTCTTTGTATTGCATGTTGGCTACTACTAATCGATTTTTACCCAGTTTAGGAAGGATCTCTAGAAAGTATAAGGCTTCGAACTATTCCAATCAACCCTTTTAGCTATCACAGATCCTTTCTAAACTACACAACTTTGTCTAAATATAGCGCATCCTGGGCATATCGACATCTTCCGTGTATATGTGTGTGTATATGTATATGTGTGTGTATATAACTTACCTACACTTGCCGTGGAAGCAGTGACTGTGTTCTGGAGAATAGAAGAAGGTTGCCCTGAGGTGGTGATGAGCTAGGGGGTACAGGTCGGAGCTCACGTTCACCCGTCGCCCCACCGTAGGCACAGCACGACGGAACCCTAGCAATCTGAGTGGGGGGGGGGGGGGATTAGTGTTATTTTTATTATTATTATTATTAGTAGTAGTAGTAGTAGTAGTAGTAGTAGTACTAGTAGTAGTTGTTATTGTTGTTGTTGTTGTTGTAGTAATATTGTGCATAAATTAACCTTGTGACGCACTTAAACAAGGTACCCTATAAGACCAGTTAACGTGTAGAATATATGTATACATATATATAATATATATAAACGATAAAAGACAATAACACTTACTTATGAACTTAAGAACGCGAAAGTGGTCCCGTACCCTAAGAATTGGAACTTTAAATATTGTTTCTATTCGGGCTCTGTCTCTAGTTGGTCACCCCCAGCAATGGTGTATGTGTATGACAAAGAAAAGGGGCGAAAGGTCTTAAAATCGCCAAACTAATATGGGCCCGAACGTCATAAAATCTGAAAACTAGTGGGGCTAAACATGAGGAAGAAGAGGGACCAGAAAAACGACACATCTCCCATTAAAGTTCATTCCGGTAACGAACCAATTTTTTACGGAGCCGTGTTAATTGGACCTGGAGCGTTTACGAGCCTGTACCGAACCCAATAGTGATAGTTGTAGTGCTCTCTCTCTCTCTCTCTCGCTCTCTCTCTCTCTCTCTCTCTCTCTCTCTCTCTCTCTCTCTCTCTCTCTCTCTCTCTCTCTCTCTTTGTATAAACCAGTATAGATAGATAGATATATATATATATATATATACTGTACGTAGCAAAATTATCCCAGAACAATAGTCACAATACAAATATTACTTCAAATTAAGCAACTTTACATGATAAACAAACACGCTCCCTAAACAATGACTTAAAGTTTTATAATTAATATAGATTAAAACAAGTTCTTCAATAGTCCATAATAAAGAGTCCTATAATTGCATCCTTTGTATTACGATGATTTCATACAATTTTGCAACAATGATAGGACTTCCCAGAATAAATAAACTAATGCAAAGATATTCTTATTATATATATTCATTATAAACTTTAATTGAATTTAAATGAGGTTCTAAATCTGTGTGAAAACTCTCAGGGTGGCTCTTTTCCCCTTTCAATTTTCGAAACTCGTCAAAATATCTTCTTGTCACTTCCTCCTGGCGAATTCATAAAGTTTAGGAAGGACCTGTAAAGCAATAGGTTTTAATTGCGGGCGTTTTTAATGGCGAGGTAGTTATTTTTTCTACCTCATGTTTAGCCCCATTACCTTGGAGATCTTAAGATGTTCGTTCCATCAACATGTAGAGATGGGGTTAAGCTGCACAAAATCATCTAATTATAGCCAAAATAAAATAATAAAGCCGTCGTCGGTACAGAAGGAGTTAATTACCCTCTACCGTTATACATACCTGTCAAGTTAATTACCCTCTACCGTTATACATACCTGTCAAGTTAATTACCCTCTACCGTTATACATACCTGTCAAGTTAATTACCCTCTACCGTTATACATATCTGTCAAGTTAATTACCCTCTACCGTTATACATACCTGTCAAGTTAATTACCCTCTACCGTTATACATACCTGTCAAGTTAATTACCCTCTACCGTTATACATACCTGTCAAGTTGGAAGGCGACGATCTCGGCATTGTGTCGCTCCAAGTCCGTGAAGTAAAAACACTGGTTAATGCCACCTTCGCCCTCATGTTTAGCCTCATTGGTTTTCAGACTTTAAGACGTTCGGCCCATTACTTTGGCGATTTTAACACCTTTTGCCCCGTTTCGTTGTCAATTTTAAGACCTTTCGTGCCATTTAGGTGTCGATTTTTTCCTGGCGAGCGAAAGCGAGCCTGAAGTTTTAAGAGTAATCGGCCTTCGGCCGGGAAAGTTTTCTACCGAAAAATGTACAAATTTATCTTGAAGGGGGGTCGAGGGTTTTTTCTTTAAACCTTGATGGAGGTCTAGGGAATAAACTAGAAAAATTATAAATATGTGACAAAATCGGACAAAAAGTGAACCGGTACTGAAAAGAATACTACCTGTCAAGATGGAAGGCGGCGATCTCAGCATTATGTCGCTCGAAGTCTGTGAAGTAAAACTGGTTCCTCAGAGTCTGTTGATCCCGGGGGTACCTGCGGGAGAACACGGGAACACTGTGAACAAATATGAAGTTACCATGAAGTTACCTCAGGCAAGGTAAGTGGTAACAAATAGGAATGAATGGAGAATGTTTGTGAGTAGATGAGTGGTAATGTGGTCATTTGGGAGAGGGGGTCGGGTCAGAACGAGGGGCGACGCGCTCCTCGGTGCCGCTAGGAGAGTGGCGAACACAACCTTAGGTGACCTTAGGTAGGGTGTCAGTTGGACTAGTCACTAGATAATAGTCCGTCAGGTGCCTGGCCCAGGGAGACGGTGTATATGAAGGGTCATGCCTGGATGTGAGGTGGGCGGGCATTGTTGTGTGGTTCTGCTGCATCTCTGCCTGCTGAGACCGGAACCTCTCCTGGAGGTCTGAGACATGGGAGTTTAACCCCATTAGTTTTCAGATTTTATGACGTTCGGCCCATTAGATTGTCAATTTTAAGACCTTTCGACCTATTTCTTTGTCAACATTAAGACCATTCGTGCCCTTTAGGTTACATTTTTTTACTGGCGAGTGATAGCGAGAATAAAATTGTGGAGGAACCGGCCGCGACATTTTTCTACCGAAAAATGTACACATGAATCTAGTAGGGGATCTAATGGATGTCCCTTTAAGTTTCCTGGAGGTCTTGGGAGGAATTTTTTTTTTTTTTTTTTTTTATAAATAGACCCCCCAAAATATCCACTGTCCCTTTAACCCCTTCAGTACCGGTGACGTCCTTTTCATTATATTCTGGCCCCTATTAGACGATATTATTCAGCTTAGGAAGGATGTCTAGTTGTCTACCCATGAAAAGGCTACAGACTATCTCACTTAAGGGGAGATTTCCACTTGAGGGACTTTTTTCTTGACCCCTTTCTCCCTCATGTCTAGCCCCATTGCTTTTGCGATTTTAAGACGTTTGCCCCATTAGTTTTGTGATTTTAAGAATTTCCGCCCCATTCTGTCAACTTTAAGACCTTTCGTGCCATTTAGGTGTCGATTTTATCCTGGCGAGCGATAGCGAGCCTGTAATTTAAGAGTAACCGGCCTTTGGCCGGGACATTTTTCTACCGAAAAATGTACAAATTTATCTTGAAAGGGAGTCAAGGGGGTGACATTTTAAGATTGCTGGAGGAGTAGGAAACAAACTAAAAACCTCCCCTTAAACCTTTTTGCTACCTTATATCCTTCCTAAGCTACATAAAATTGTCTAAATGTAGCTGAAATAAAAATAATACAAAAGACGTCGCCGGTACAGAAGGGATTAACAATTATATATATATATATATATATATATATTCGCGTTGCCGTGCCCCTACTCTATCTCGCTCAGTAGGTGAATTTTACAAGGGGAGGAGGATTCCTAGCCCCCTGCTCCCAGAAGGAAAAGTAGGACAGTAAAACAGACAGACAGAAACGACTAAGGTTGGATAGAGGATGCCAAACCTCACTCTGGATAGGACCAGCCCCCGCCACAATAAAGTGAAGTCATTCCCGAGGTGCCCCATGGCCGGGCGGTAAGTCTGTTGCATAACGGGGGGGAATATTTTACCAGGAACTACCCGCTGCCTCATCCATTCCACTCCTCACATTCGCCCTATTAGTTTGTCGATTTAATAACCTTTCGTCCCATTTCCATATCAATATCAAGACCTTTTGTGCCATTTAGGTGTCGACTTTTTCCTGGCGAGCGAAAGCGAGCCTGTAATTTAAGAGCAACGGCCTACATTTTGCTATCGAAACATGTACAAATTTAGCTTGAAGGGGGTTCTAGGGAGTGTTTTTTTAGGTTTGATGAAGGTCTAGCTAGGAAAGTAAAAAAATATATGAATAAAAAAATATATACAGTAGACCCCCCCCCCCAAAAAAAAACCCCACTGTCCCCTTAAGGTGCGGTAATTCCATGGCCTGTCGCATTACGGAGGAATATTTTACCGGAAGTACCTGCCGCTGTTGCCTCATCCATTCCACTACCCAACCCAAGACAAACATTGGCGGGGAATCTGCATGTTGGTTTACTGTTATAAGTCCACCGCAAGGTTTATATCTGGTGACGGACGGAGGTACGGGGGCAGCTGGCATACTCACAGGATACAATACAGGCCGGGTGACGCATATTTATGGATACCCAGTTGACTCTTTAAATATACAGTATATATATATATATATATATATATATATATATATATATATATATATATATATATATATATTTTTTTTTTTTTTTCTATGTGAAGAGGGAGGCAAAAGGCATAACTGCCTATAGCGAGTGCCTCCCCCATAGTTGAAAGAGTGACAGGGCCAAAATCAAGGGACGTTCGAGCCAAAATATATATATATATATATATATATATCAATAAACAAAATATAATCTCGAAATATTATAAGAACAAACTTGCTCTAGAATATTGACAGAAAAATCGTTCGTGTGACACCAGCTTAAGGGGAGAACTCCACTTGAGGGATTTTTTCTTGACCCCTTTCTCCCTCATGTTTAGCCCCATTGCTTTTGATATTATAAAACGTTTGCCCCATTAGTTTAGCGATTTTAAGAACTTTCACCCCATATTAAGACCTTTCGTGCAATTCAGGTGTCGATTTTATACTGGCGAGCGATAGCGAGCCTGTAATTTAAGAAGAACCGACCTTCGGCCGGGACATTTTTCTACCGAAAAATGTACAAATTTATCTTGAAAGGGACTCAAGGGGGTGTAATTTTAAGCTTGATGGAGGTCTAGGGAACAAACTAAATACCTGCCCTTAACATAACTCTCGTGTTGGACGCCTGAGACACAAAGTTGGTTTATATTTTTCAGTGTAATTGCAAGGTGTAACATATTGCATAATGTGTGGTTCCCGGTTTATGTATGTGCCAGTGTCTCCTTACTCGGGCTGAATTATGTTGGGTTTATATTCGTTCCCCCGTTGTTTTCTTCGTTTTCTTGTTGGTTTATTATAGTTTATTTGCTTCTTTCTCTCGTTTTCTTTATTGTTTTTTGTTTATATACATTCATTGTCTTCTTGTTGGTTTATTATCGGTTATTTTCTTCATTCTATCGTTGTTTTTATTGTTCTTTGTTTTATTCTCTTGTTGTCTTCATTGTCTAGTTGTTGGTGTATTATCGGTTATTTTCTTCTTTCTATCTCTGTCTTTATTATCCTTTGTTTTAATTCTGTCGTTGTCTTCATACTTCTTTGCCTTGTCTCATTATCTTTGTTTTCTTCATTCTCTTGTTGTTTTTATTGTTCTTTGTTTATATACACTCGTTGTCTTCATTGTCGTATTGTTTGATTATACATTGTTTACATTTTCTCGTTGTTTGTCTTCATTGTCTTCGTTGTCTTACTCTTTGTTTATATGATCTTGTCTTCATTATCCTTTGTTTTTATTTCATTGGCCTTTGTTTTGTTCATTCTCTCGTTGTCTTCATACTTCTTGCTCCTCTTTCATTATAATTGTTTGGTTTATTATCTCGTTTTCTTCACTGTCTTCTTGTTCGTTGCATTATCCTTCTTTCCTTTATTTTCTCATCATATTTTTCTTGTTTTATTATCCTTGTTTTGTCTTCATTATCTTGTTGTCTTCGTTGGCTTCTTGTTCTTGTTTCATTATCTTTGGTTTTGTTCAGTATCTTGTTGGCTTTATTATCCTGTTTTTATTCATTCGTTGTCTTCATACTTCTTGTTCTTCTTTTATTATCCTTGTTTTTCATTCATTTTTGCTGGGCAGGGGGCTAGGAATCCTTCTCCCCTTATTTGAATTCACCTACTAGACGAGACGGGGCGGGGGGAATACGAAAGTGGTCCCGAACCCTAAGAATTGGAACTTTAACTGTTGCTTCTGTTCGGGCTCTGTCTTGAGTTGGCCACCCCCAGCTATGGGGTACGTGCCTGAGAATATACATACATACATACACACAAGATGCCAATAATGTCTTAGGGGGGATGGATTTATATATTTGCTCATAATTATATATATATATATATATATATATATTAGTTTCCTCTCTAGACCTCCATTAAGCTTTAAAAAAAAAAAACAAAAAAAAACAAAAAAAAAAAACCCAAGATCCTCCTTCAAGATAAATTTGTACATTTGTATTTAATAATAATAATAATAATAATAATAATAATAATACATAAATAAGTATGACTGACCAATGCTTCGATACCGCCAATGAAACAAAGCTCATTTCAGCTTTCCCATTACGAGATCCAAAAAGGGCCCCGGACTGGAACGGACAATATAGGGCTCTGGCATAGCTTCCAAGAACACCACCGCTATTGTTAGTGACCTATAGACACACCGACCCCGCGGCCTTTGTTCGGTGGCAGGGATTATATAAAACAGCAATGATATGGTAATGATGAGGGGGGTGGTGGAGGGAGGGGGGAGGTGGAGAGGGAGGGAGGTAGGGGGATTATAACAGGAATGATGGTGGAGGGGGAGGGGGATTATAACAGCGGTGAAGGTGGAGGGTAGGGAGGGGAGAGGGGGATTATAAAACAGTGGTGATGGTATTAATGATATGGTGGAGGGAGGGGGGGGGGGAGTGGTATTGTGGTCAGCTAAGGAGGGGAGGGGGGCGTGTGTAGGGTACGTTTAGCACTCCATAGACTACAGTAGAATGTGTTATGTATTGGTGCAGTCTCTCTCGCTCTCTCTCTCTCTCTTTTCTCTCTCTCTCTCTCACTCTGTATCTCTCTCTCTCTCTCTCTCTCTCTTTGTACTTGTGTTCATGCTTACATAATTTGTCTTGATCAAAGCTAAACCTGACGAAACGTATCAACTTAACTAGGTCGCTAAACCCACGTATAAAATCTCTAATGGCAGGATTTTAATAGTGTATAAAAGTCCAATATCGCAGGAATATGTATATGTGTACATATACACACACACACATATAAACCTACACACATAAATGCAAACACATACCAAGGCACACACACAAACACACACACACAAGCATAAATACACACACAAATAAAGAAAATACCACACACACATACAAACACATACTGACCTACACACACACACACACACACACACACACACACACACACACACATTAATAGACCGGCTTGGAAATCGGATTGGCCCACATTTGACCATCTAAATATACCAGGAACGGGAAAATGTCTCTGGCTGCCAACTTGGAAGGGAAAGGAAAAGAAAGATGAAAAGAGAGAAAGAGCTTACATATGAGAAAGAAAATATATATGTATGTAAACAAGAAAATATATATAGAATGTGAACAAGAAATATATATGGAATGTGAACAAGAAATATATATGGAACAAGAAAATATATATAGAATGTGAACAAGAAATATATATAGAATGTGAACAAGAAAATATATATAGAATGTGAACAAGAAATATATATAGAATGTGAACAAGAAATATATATGGAATGTGAACAAGAAATATATATGGAATGTGAACAAGAAAATATATATAGAATGTGAACAAGAAATATATATGGAATGTGAACAAGAAAATATATATAGAATGTGAACAAGAAAATATATATAGAATGTGAACAAGAAAATATATATAGAATGTGAACAAGAAATATATATAGAATGTGAACAAGAAATATATATAGAATGTGAACAAGAAAATATATATAGAATGTGAACAAGAAATATATATAGAATGTGAACAAGAAATATATATGGAATGTGAACAAGAAATATATATGGAATGTGAACAAGAAATATATATAGAATGTGAACAAGAAAATATATATAGAATGTGAACAAGAAATATATATAGAATGTGAACAAGAAATATATATGGAATGTGAACAAGAAATATATATGGAATGTGAACAAGAAAATATATATAGAATGTGAACAAGATAATATGTATCCTATCTGCATGCCAAATTACAGCTCAGTATCTCAAACTAATACTGAGTCTATTTATGTCCAGCTGATGATAAATTGACTCCCTTTGCAACTGAATATCTCGAGACTAAATGGATATACAGTATATATGAAACTACTATATCTCTGCATCATAATAATGGATATATATGACACTACTATATCTCTGCATCATAATAATGGATATATATGACACTACTATATCTCTGCATCATAATGAATATATGACACTACTATATCTCTGCGTCATAATAATGAATATATATGACACTACTATATCTCTGCGTCATAATAATGAATATATATGAAACTACTATATCTCTGCGTCATAATAATGCTTTGTTTTCATAGTTAAGGGGAGATAAGGCGCTTTTGTAGACCACCTTCTCCCTCATCTTTAGCCCCACTATTTTGGCGATTTTATGAACTTTCGCCCCATTTCTGTCAATTTTAAGACCTTTCCTGCCATTTAAGTGTCGATTTTTTTCCTGCCGAGCGATAGCGAGCCTGTAATTTAAGAGGAACCGGCCTTCGGCCGGAAAATTTTTCTACCGAAAAATTTACAAATTTGTCTTGAAAGTAGGTCTAGGGGGGCGTCTTTTTAAGCTTGATGGAGGTCTAGCGAGGAAACTAGAAACATAATAAATAAATTAAAAACTCGACCAAAAAGTGAAGGATCTGCCCTTAACAACATATTTCGCTACAAAATCTTCATAATAGCTGCGTAATCCAGGTGAAGACATGACAATTTACCACCAGCTGAAGACAAACCGAGTATAGTGCTACACAATATTACTTCCCACAATATTCACACCTCGTTCCTCAACAACAATAACGTCAGCCATTCATAGGCTTCCGCATTCGACGACGCAGGACCGAACCAGATACCTTAGACTAAAAGTATCCCGTGTCCAGCGGCTTATAACCCCTTCAGTACCATGACGTCTTTATACCTTAGATTCTGACTAAAATTTGACGATTTTATGCAGTGTACGAATGGCCTACGTTACTATAAGAGGGTTTATTGAGACCGTATTTACCCATTGAAGTCGTAGAGGTAGATTAATAAACGGAGGAAAATCGTCTAATGATAACCATAATATGATACAAATTACGTAATGGTGGTGAAGGGGTTAAGGAGAGATGGGCTCATTTATTTATCTTTTCAATGGTATCTTAGTTTCCTCCCTAGACCTCCATCAAACTTTAAAAAACAACCCCAGGACCCCCCTTCAAGATATATTTGTACATTTTTCGGTAGAAAAATTTCCCGGCCGAAGGCCGGTTCCTTCTAAATTACAGGCTCGCTATCGCTTGCCAGGAAAAAAATAGGCACCTAAATGGCATGAAAAGTCTTAATATTGAGAAAGAAAAGGGGCGAATGGTCTTGAAATCACCAAACTAATGGGCCCAACGTCTTAAGATCTGAAAACTAATGGGGCTAAGCTTGAGGGAGAAGGGAGACCAGAAATCAAATCCATCCCCCTTTAAAACAAGACAGACGCACGAGCCAGACCAGGTAAGAAAGCCCTAAGCTAAGACGAAATAGGATGGCAAATGTGGAAATATAAGTCCGGCAGGAGATCAGGAGTGGATCAGCCGATATCCCCCTGAGGATATATTCATACTGCTCTCCATATCTGTGTGTCAGCCAGGTAGGTCTTTCCGATGCTGGATATGAGGTGCTGGAGGAGGTGGGGAAGATGAGTGGTTGTGGTGAGGTCTGCTTTACTCTGTTTCTTTTCAGCTGACGATAAATTGAATCCCTTAGCAGCTAATTTCTCGATATAGCGAGGAAACTGAAAAATAAATATATATATATACAGTATATACTATATATATATATATATATATATATATATATATATATATATATATATATATAGAGAGAGAGACGCTAAAAAACAAGCACTACCCCCTTGACCACCTAATGACGATGATTATTATACAGTAAACCCCAGTAGGTTGATATTCGTGGCTCAAGCAAAATAATGTTCTGCATAGTTCATTAGTGTATCATAAATTTACCTCCATCAATTGTTCATAAATTCCTGTTCACAACTGTACCTGGATACACATCATTAAGTTGTGTCAAGTTTGTTTGAACATTTACCTCTCTCTCGCTCTCTCTCTCTCTCTTCCCTGTGCCTTATAATGTATTTATATCAACAAACTTCACACTTCACTATGCTACTTTCTGCATACTCCGTTAAATAATACGTGTAATTTACAATACCTATCTGCGCACTTCCGACGTTTACAATACCTATCTGCGCACTTCCGAAGTTTACAATACCTATCTGCGCACTTCCGACGTTTACAATACCTATCTGCGCACTTCCGACGTTTACAATACCTATCTGCGCACTTCCGACGTTTACAATAACTATCTGCGCACTTCCGACGTTTACAATAACTATATGCGCACTTCCGACGTTTACAATACCTATCTGCGCACTTCCGACGTTTACAATAACTATATGCGCACTTCCGACGTTTACAATACCTATCTGCGCACTTCCGACGTTTACAATACCTATCTGCGCACTTCCGACGTTTACAATACCTATCTGCGCACTTCCGACGTTTACAATACCTATCTGCGCACTTCCGACGTTTACAATACCTATATGCGCACTTCCGACGTTTACAATACCTATCTGCGCACTTCCGACGTTTACAATACCTATCTGCGCGCGCACTTCCGACGTTCTCTATGGTTCGTCGTGTATGTTGCCTGGAGTTCAGGGGCTCCAGTCCTGACGCTATTCTTAAGGGGAGATATCCACTTGAGGGACTTTTTTTTTTACCCCCTTTCTCCCTCATGTTTAGCCCCATTGCTTTTGAGATTTTAAGACGTTTGCCCCATTAGTTTGGTGATTTTTAAGAATTTCCGCCCCATTCTGTCAATTTTAAGACCTTTCGTGCCATTTAGTTGTCGATTTTATCCTGGCGAGCGATAGCGAGCCTGTAATTTAAGAGTAATCGGCCTTCGGCCGGGACATTTTTCTACCGAAAAATGTACAAATTTATCTTGAAAGGGGGTCAAGGGGGTGACATTTTAAGATTGCTGGAGGAGTAGGAAACAAACTAGAAACCTCCCCTTAATATATATATACAGTGTTCGACGGAAACCAAACGGCTGTAACTTTCTTTCTGAGAACACTGAGTTCCTCATCGGCCCCTACTGAACCCTCGTGGCCATACACTATTGGGGGTCCTGAAAGAGCTCGCTGGCAGGATCCGGGGCTCAGGGGAAAATCTGTGACTCGTATCTGCAGTAAACTTGTCGACTGGCGGGCGGGCGGGTTGGCCAGGGGGTAGAATATGTTACGCAACCTATACCCTGTTATTGAAAGGGGGTCTTGGAGGTGTTTTATTAAGCTTGATGGAGGTCTAGGGAGAAAAACTAAAAACACAATTAAAGGATAAGTAAATATGCAAATTTAGATTCCCAGACCAGCGGAGCTGGGGGAGGGGGGCGATCTCTGTTACTAAAGGGTCTCTAAAGCTGGTATCACACGAGAGCTTTTATAATCAACATTCGATGATCAACATTTTTCTGGTAACATTCCAGACATATTTTGCACTGGCATCGGAAACTAGACTGATGATAAGATGAATTTAGGTGACCGTTTTAGTTTAAATGGTGACCTCATAAGCTGCCAGACCAGTGTTAAGGGTAAATGTTGAGGGAAAAAGCGCTCGTGTGATACCGGGTCAGGCGAACCTCACGACCTGAGGAAAGTGAGACGTTCTGGTCGCTCCCAAGTCACTTCGCTATTCGTCACTTAGTCCCTTTATGTTATGAGAGGCCGGGAGGATTTACGGGTCTGGTCGCTCCCAAGTCACTTCGCTATTCGTCACTTAGTCCCTTTATGCTATGAGAGGCAGGGAGGATTTACGGGTCTGGTCGTTCCCAAGTCACTTCGCTATTCGTTACTTAGTCCCTTTATGCTATGAGAGGCAGGGAGGATTTACGGGTCTGGTCGCTCCCAAGTCACTTCGCTATTCGTTACTTAGTCCCTTTATGCTATGAGAGGCAGGGAGGATTTACGGGTCTGGTCGCTCCCAAGTCACTTCGCCATCAGTTACTTAGTCCCTTTATGTTGTGAGAGGCCGGGAGAATTTACGGGTCTGGTCGCTCCCAAGTCACTTCGCCATCAGTTAGTCTCTTTATGTTATGAGAGTTTCACAGACAGGGATGATTTACGGTCAGATCGCCCCCAAGTCACTTCGCTATTAGTTACATTATCCCTGTATGTTAGGAGCGTCACACGGGTTGGTAAGATTATCCTTCGGTAAATTGTGGGGGTGAATAAGTAAGTGAGAAAAAGTAAATTCTATGACGGATACCTACTTTTCATCATTCAATTCAATTTCAATTCAAAGGTGTTATTGGCATAAACTTGTACACCTTTACAATAGCAAGATACATCAATACAATATTAATATGTATATCCCAATGGGGACTGATATGAAGAGGTATATACTGTATGTCCCGGAATATACTGTATGTCCCGAAATATACTGTATGTCCCGAAATATACTGTATGTCCCGAAATATACTGTATGTCCCGAAATATACTGTATGTCCCGAAATATACTGTATGTCCCGAAATATACTGTATGTCCCGAAATATACTGTATGTCCCGGAATATACTGCATGTCCCGAAATATACTGTATGTCCCGGAATATACTGTATGTCCCGAAATATACTGTATGTCCCGAAATATACTGTATGTCCCGAAATATACTGTATGTCCCGAAATATACTGTATGTCCCGAAATATACTGTATGTCCCGAAATATACTGTATGTCCCGAAATATACTGTATGTCCCGAAATATACTGTATGTCCCGAAATATACTGTATGTCCCGGAATATACTGTATGTCCCGAAATATACTGTATGTCCCGAAATATACTGTATGTCCCGAAATATACTGTATGTCCCGAAATATACTGCATGTCCCGAAATATACTGTATGTCCCGAAATATATTACAACAATGCATGTACTGGGGGTGCAAAAGTTACGTGTTGCTATAGTCTATGCGTTGTAAGTAGGCGATAAATCATGACCTCTAACCTCTGTAACTCACAAACGCTTAGAGTAATCGAGCTATTATTTCTACCATTTGGGAAGAGCCAGTTTATATTCCCCAAGCGCGCTAGCAACTGTGGCTTTCAACCTCCCGACACATCTCAGCTCAACATTTGACAATCCTTAACGTAACTGAACATAACCTAACTTCCATCTATCTATCTATCTATTGCCGGATGCTGTGATCCCCAAAGGGGTAAAGCTAATCTAAATTAAACTAACCTTAACTATAACCTAATCTAAAACCCGAAACCTGGAGAGAGAGAGAGCGAGAGAAAGAGAGATAGATAGAGAGAGAGAGAGAGATATATATATATAGAGAGAAAGAGCAGTAAGAGAGAGAGAGGGATGACAGGGCTTGGCAAGAGCCCTGGAAATATACTACATACTCAGTCTGCATATTGCCTTAGGGGGAGGAGCTGGGGGGACGTTGTAAATCTTGGTACCCCAGACGGTGTAGGATGTCTGGGGGTACGGATATAATGGTGTAAGGTGTCTGGGGGTGGTATTACAATGGTGTAAGGTGTCTGGGGTGGTATTATAATCGTGTAATGGGTCTGGGGGTGGTATTATAATGGTGTAAGGGGTCTGGGGGTGGTATTATAATGGTGTCAGGTGTCTGGGGGTGGTGATATAATGGTGTAAGGTATCTCGGGTGGTGATATAATGGTGTAAGGTGTCTGGGGGTGGTAATATAATGGTGTAAGATGTTTGGGGGTAGTAATATGATGGTGTAAGGGGTCTGGGGGTGGTGATATAATGGTGTAAGGGGTCTGGGGTGGTATTATAATGGTGTAAGGGGTCTGAGGTGGTATTATAATGGTGTAAGGGGTCTGGGGGTGGTATTATAATGGTGTAAGGGGTCTGGGGTGGTATTATAATGGTGTAAGGGGTCTGGTGGTGGTAATATAATGGTGTAAGGGGTCTGGGGGTGGTAATATAATGGTGTGAGGGGTCTGGGGTGGTATTACAATGGTGTAAGGGGTCTGGGGTGGTATTACAATGGTGTAAGGGGTCTGGGAGTGGTAATATAATGGTGTAAGGGGTCTGGGGGTGGTATTATAATGGTGTAAGGGGTCTGGGGGTGGTATTATAATGGTGTAATGGGTCTGGGGGTGGTATTATAATGGTGTAAGGGGTCTTGGGTGGTAATATAATGGTGTAAGGGGTCTGGGGGTGGTAATATAATGGTGTAAGGGGTCTGGGGTGGTAATATAATGGTGTAAGGGGTCTGGGGGTGGTAATATAATGGTGTGAGGTGTCTTGGGTGGTAATATAATGGTGTAAGGGGTCTGGGGGTGGTAATATAATGGTGTGAGGGGTCTGGGGTGGTATTACAATGGTGTAAGGGGTCTGGGGTGGTATTACAATGGTGTAAGGGGTCTGGGGGTGGTAATATAATGGTGTAAGGGGTCTGGGGGTGGTATTATAATGGTGTAATGGGTCTGGGGGTGGTATTATAATGGTGTGAGGTGTCTTGGGTGGTAATATAATGGTGTAAGGGGTCTGGGGGTGGTAATATAATGGTGTGAGGGGTGTGGGGGTGGTAATATAATGGTGTAAGGGGTCTGGGAGTGGTAATACAATGGTGTAAGGGGCCTGGGGGTGGTATTATAATGGTGTAAGGGGTCTGGGGGTGGTAATATAATGGTGTAAGGGGTCTGGGGGTGGTATTATAATGGTGTAAGGGGTCTGGGGGTTGTAATATATTGGTGTAAGGGGTCTGGGGTGGTATTATAATGGTGTAAGGGGCCTGGGGGTGGTAATATAATGGTGTAAGGGGTCTGGGGGTGGTATTATATTGGTGTAAGGGGTCTTGGGTGGTAATATAATGGTGTAAGGGGTCTGGGGGTGGTAATATAATGGTGTAAGGGGTCTGGGGGTGGTAATATAATGGTGTAAGGGGTCTGGGGTGGTAATATAATGGTGTAAGGGGTCTGGGGGTGGTATTATAATGGTGTAATGGGTCTGGGGGTGGTATTATAATGGTGTAAGGGGTCTTGGGTGGTAATATAATGGTGTAAGGGGTCTGGGGGTGGTAATATAATGGTGTAAGGGGTCTGGGGGTGGTAATATAATGGTGTAAGGGGTCTGGGGGTGGTAATATAATGGTGTAAGGGGTCTGGGGGTGGTAATATAATGGTGTAAGGGGTCTGGGGGTGGTAATATAATGGTGTAAGGGGTCTGGGGGTGGTAATATAATGGTGTAAGAGCTCTGGGGGTGGTAATATTATGGTGTAAGGGGTCTGGGGTGGTAATATAATGGTGTAAGGGGTCTGGGGGTGGTAATATAATGGTGTAAGGGGTCTGGGGGTGGTAATATAATGGTGTAAGGGGTCTGGGGGTGGTAATATAATGGTGTAAGGGGTCTGGGTGGTAATATAATGGTGTAAGGGGCCTGGGGGTGGTAATATAATGGTGTAAGGGGTCTGGGGGTTGTAATATATTGGTGTAAGGGGTCTGGGGGTGGTAATATAATGGTGTAAGGGGTCTGGGGGTGGTAATATAATGGTGTGAGGTGTCTTGGGTGGTAATATAATGGTGTAATGGGGGTGGTAATATAATGGTGTAAGGGGTCTGGGGGTGGTAATATAATGGTGTAAGGGGTCTGGGGGTGGTAATATAATGGTGTAAGGGGTCTGGGGGTAGTATAATATAGTGTATAGTATTGAAAATGAAACAATAACAATATAAGGAAGCCAAGACTCTCAACCCACATACGGATCATCAATAATCTCCAACTATTAGCAAATGTAGATGGAAGCAAAATTATAAATTAACCAATAAATAGTATCTTAAACTTTGTAATTTTCGAACAAAACATTATTCATTATACTATTACGGATGGGTGGTGGGGGGAGGGGGGGCTGTCTAAGAAGTGGGGGGTGGGAGGGGGTGCCATCAAATGTTGCCCATAAGTTAAGGGGAACTATTTGTTTTTCTGGACCCCTTTCTCCCTTATGCTTAGTCCCATTACTTATCAGATTTTAAGACATTCATCCCATTAGTTTAGTGACTTTAAGAACTCTCGCCCCATTTTTTTGTCAATATTGAGGCCTTTCGTACCATTTAGGTGTCGATTTTTTCCTGGCGAGCGATAGCGAGCCTGTATTTTAGTAGGAACCGGCCTTCGGCCGGAACAGTGTTCTACCGAAAAATGTACAAATTTATCTTGAAGAGGGGTCTTGGGGGTGTTTTTTCTGTTAAGCTTGTTAGAGGTCTGTGGAGTAAACTATAAGAACATTTAGAGGTTTGTGGAGTAAACTAGAAGAACATTTAGAGGTTTGTGGAGTAAACTAGAAGAACATTTAGAGGTTTATGGAGTAAACTAGAAGAACATTTAGAGGTTTATGGAGTAAACTAGATTTTGTTTTAGAATAATAAGAAACAGAAAATTGAGAATAGAATAACCTCCCCTTAATGTAATTCTTCCAGACAGCCAATAAAGGAACCTCCCTCACACACCCAGCCACTATCAAACACAAGTCTTGTCATTAACCTTGATTACATTACCCTTGTGTGTGTGTGTGTGTGTGTGTGTGTGTGTGTGTTACCGTGGTTGTATAACTTGGGGAGATATCCACTTGAGGGATTTTTTTTCTTGACTCCTTTCTCCCTCATGTATAGCCCCATTGCTTTTGAGATTGTAAGACGTTCGCCCCATTAGTTTGGCGATTTTAAGAACTTTCACCCCATTTATGTCACTTTTAAGACCTTTCGTCCCATTTAGATGTTGATTTTTTTCCTGGCGAGCGATAGCGAGCCTGTGATTTAAGAGGAACCGGCCTTCGGCCGGGAAATTTTTCTACCGAAAAATGTACAAATTTATCTTGAAAGGGGGTCAAGGGGGTGTAATTTCAAGCTTGATGGAGGTCTAGGAAACACACTAAAAACCTCCCCTTAAATTATTGCTCCCACCACACTACATATCTGTGTGTGTGTGTGTGTGTGTGTGTGTGTTTGTGTGTCTGTATGTCCGTTTGTAATATATCTCGAGTACGAAATCCATTGTAAAATTCACCTACTTTACGGGACAGAGTAAGGGGCAAGGGAACGCGAAAGTGGTCCCGGACACTAAGAATTGAAACTTTAAATGCTGTTTCCGTTCGGGATCTCTCTCGGGTCGGCCACCCCCAGCTATGGGGTATGTGCCTGAGTATTTACATACATACATACATACATACGAAATCTATTTATTTGTACTAGAGATATTTTGGTAATTGACACACAGACACACTAACACGGGTCAGGATAGCCTAGTGGTCTAAGTCTGCACGCAGACTGTGAGGTCGAGGGTTCGAATCCGCCAGAAACCTAAAGTTGTTTTCGGTTCCTCCCTAGCCAAGCTGCTCAGTTGTCAGCTTGTATTACCCCGCACGTACTCTCACCAGTGCATCTGCGTATGTACTATGGTGGGCACTTGGCACCTCACGGTCGCCTAGGTTGCATGTGACCTCGTAATTAAGGTAGAATAACCATCCTACTGTACATAATTAAACAAAACAAACTGTATATTGTCTGCATCATGACCCCAAGTGACCAATAACAACCGACCATTATTATTATTATTATTATTATTACACCCAGACAGATGTAACTGGTTGAAGCAATACTTTACGTTAGACAGCACGGTGACACACAGGTTAATGTAATCAAGGTTAATTACACACACAGGTTAATGTAATCAAGGTTAATTACACACACAGGTTAAAGTAATCCAGGTTAATTACACACACAGGTTAGAGTAATCAAGGTTAATTACACACACAGGTTAATGTAATCAAGGTTAATTACACACACAGGTTAAAGTAATCAAGGTTAATTACACACACAGGTTATAGTAATCAAAGTTAATTACACACAGGTTAAAGTAATCAAGGTTAATTACACACACAGGTTAAAGTAATCAAGGTTAATTACACACACAGGTTAAAGTAATCAAGGTTAATTACACACACAGGATAAAGTAATCAAGGTTAATTATAAGACTTGTGTTTGACAGTGTGTATTGTTTGACAGTGTGTATTGTTTGACAGTGTGTATTGTTTGACAGTGTGTATTGTTTGACAGTGTGTATTGTTTGACAGTGTGTATTGTTTGACAGTGTGTATTGTTTGTGTGTAACAGTGGGAGCCTGCAGTAAACCTTTATCTCTTAAGGGGGGTGACCTGTTTTTGTTCTGTCCTTTTCTATCTTTCTCTGGCTTGTATCCATTTGGCCCCATTCAGCCTACTGTTTTAAGACGTTTATCCCCATCCAGGTGTCAATTTGTTACTGGTGAGCGGTAGCGAGCCAGCATATTTTTTATTTTTGTTTGACAGCAGGCTAAATTTGTACATTTTTCGATAGATAAATTTCTCCGGCGAAGCTGGATTTCTTCATATAATGCTGGCTCGCTATCGCTCGCCAGGAAGAAATCGACACCTAGATGGGCATAAACGTCTTAAAATAGTTGGCTGAATGGGGCCGAATGGATACAAGCCAGAGAAAGAGAGAAAAGGAGAGAAATTTAATAAAGCAGGTCACCCCCCTTAATGACCGACACAAGCTATACATTCTGGGCTACTGGAGGAGCCATCTCGAGCCCCTGATGATGTCTTGGCCTCTCCTCATGTCTCGCTTGTCACACACACACACACGGGAAGGCCTCATAAACTCCTGCCCGTCTAGTACACCACTACGACACACTCCACCTGCCTTCATGGTCCACGGTAACACGGTACACTTCATGGTCCACGGTAACACGGTACACTTCATGGTCCACGGTACACTTCATGGTCCACGGTAGCACGGTACACTTCATGGTCCACGGTACACTTCATGGTCCATGGTACACTTCATGGTCCACGGTAACATGGTACACTTCATGGTCCACGGTAACACGGTACACTTCATGGTCCACAGTACACTTCATGGTCCACGGTAACACGGTACACTTCATGGTCCACGCAAACACGGTACACTTCATGGTCCACGGTACACTTCATGGTCCACGGTAACACGGTACACTTCATGGTCCACGGTACATTTCATGGTCCACGGTACACTTCATGGTCCACGGTACACTTCATGGTCCACGGTAACACGGTACACTTCATGGTCCACGGTACACTTCATGGTCCACGGTAACACGGTACACTTCATGGTCCACGGTAACACGGTACACTTCATGGTCCACGGTAACACGGTACACTTCATGGTCCACCGTAACACAGTACACTTCATGGTCCACGGTAACACGGTACACTTCATGGTCCACGGTACATTTCATGGTCCACGGTAACACGGTACACTTCATGGTCCACGGTAACACAGTACACTTCATGGTCCACGGTACACTTCATGGTCCACGGTACACTTCATGGTCCACGGTACACTTCATGGTCCACGGTACACTTCATGGTCCACGGTAACACGGTACACTTCATGGTCCACGGTAACACGGTACACTTCATGGTCCACGGTAACACGGTACACTTCATGGTCCACGGTACACTTCATGGTCCACGGTAGCATGGTACACTTCATGGTCCACGGTAACACGGTACACTTCATGGTCCACGGTAACACGGTACACTTCATGGTCCACGGTAACACGGTACACTTCATGGTCCACGGTACACGGTACACTTCATGGTCCACGGTAACACGGTACACTTCATGGTCCACGGTAACACGGTACACTTCATGGTCCACGGTAACACGGTACACTTCATGGTCCACGGTAACACGGTACACTTCATGGTCCACGGTAACACGGTACACTTCATGGTCCACGGTAACACGGTACACTTCATGGTCCACGGTAACACAGTACACTTCATGGTCCACGGTACACTTCATGGTCCACGGTACATTTCATGGTCCACGGTACACTTCATGGTCCACGGTACACTTCATGGTCCACGGTAACACGGTACACTTCATGGTCCACGGTAACACGGTACACTTCATGGTCCACGGTACACTTCATGGTCCACGGTAGCATGGTACACTTCATGGTCCACGGTAACACGGTACACTTCATGGTCCACGGTAACACGGTACACTTCATGGTCCACGGTAACACGGTACACTTCATGGTCCACGGTAACACGGTACACTTCATGGTCCACGGTAACACGGTACACTTCATGGTCCACGGTAACACGGTACACTTCATGGTCCACGGTAACACGGTACACTTCATGGTCCACGGTAACACGGTACACTTCATGGTCCACGGTAACACGGTACACTTCATGGTCCACGGTACACTTCATGGTCCACGGTAGCATGGTACACTTCATGGTCCACGGTAACACGGTACACTTCATGGTCCACGGTAACACGGTACACTTCATGGTCCACGGTAACACGGTACACTTCATGGTCCACGGTAACACGGTACACTTCATGGTCCACGGTAACACGGTACACTTCATGGTCCACGGTAACACGGTACACTTCATGGTCCACGGTAACACGGTACACTTCATGGTCCACGGTAACACGGTACACTTCCATGCACAAGATCAGTTCCTCTCCAAAATGTATTAAATAAGATTTGTGTTTGTTTTTCTGTGTGAATGGAGGAGTCATAAGGCAAAACTACCTGTAACATGTGTCTCTCCCCCCCCCCCCAAGTTGAAAGAGTAATAGAGAGCCAGAATCAAGGTACGTTAGAGTCAGAATGTCTGGACACACGAATCTTGAAGCAGTTTAAGGATGAGGGAAAAAACAGATTGACGGAGAGAGTTCCAAAACCTGCTTGTTGAGTAGAAGAAAGACTAGGATAATTTGTTCAATCTTAGGTTTGAGAGTTGGACAGAATAAGGGTGGGGGGGGGTGTTGAAAGGCGGGTGACCCTCGACAAACGATAAGATTGGATTGGCAACTTCGACGTGATTGGAAGGAGGAAAATACCAATCCCTTCTGTACGGCGACGTCTTTTTAACTTCATTTTGGCTACCATTAAACGATTATATTCTCCAGCAATCAACAGGCTTCCAACTCTCTCAATTAACCCTTTTCACTACCTCTGATCCTTTATAAATTGCATATAATGAAGTTGATGTTGCCGGTACAGAAGGGATTAAGGGGGAGGTAATTGCTTTTACTGGACCACCTTCTCCCTTATGTTTAGCATATTTATTTTGAGATTTAAGACGTTCGTTCTGTTAATTTGGCGATTTTGAGAACTTTCGCCCCATTTCGTTGTCAATGTTAAGATCTTTCGTGCCATTTAGGTGTTAATATTTTTCTGGCGAGCGATAGCGAGCCTGAAATTTTAGAAGGAATCGGCCTTCGGCCGGGAAATTTTTCTATCGTAAAATGTACAAATTTATCTTGAAAGGGGGTGTACGGGTTGTTTTTTAAGCTTGATGGATGTGTGTTTATGTGTACGTGTGTGTACGTGTGTGTGTGTGTGTGTGTGTGTGTGTGTGTGTGTGTAAGAGAAAGAGAACGCCAAATGCCTCGCTGACCAACTCTCCCGTAACCCCCTAAAGCTCAAGAACAACAGTAAGTGTATAGTGGTATAAAATCACCCACCCCCACCACCACCACCACCACCACCACCACCACCACCACCACCACCATCACCACCAACACCACCACCACCACCAATATCCATTAAGGGGAGATGGGTCCTTTTTCTGCTCACTTTTCTCCCTCGTGTTTGGCCTAATTCGTGTTGAGATTTTAAGACGTTCGGCCCATCAGTTTGGCGATTTTAGCACATTTCGACCTATATCGTTGTACATTTTTAGACCTTTCGTGCTATTTAGGTGTCGATTTTTTCCAGGCGAGCGAAAGCGAGCCTGTAATTTTAAGAGGAATCGGTCTTCGGCCGGGATATTTTTCTACCGAAAAATGTACAAACATATCTTGAAGGGGAGTCTAGGGGGTGTTTGTCTAAGCTTGATGGAGGTCTAGCGAGGAAACTATAAAATATATGAGTATATGAATTAATAGACCAAAAAACCAGCCACTGTCCCCTCAACCCTGGACTCCGGGTCGGTAAGAAAGGAAGGTAAGTGTTGTAAGCGAGGACAGGGGGGGCGGCGACCCTCGTCAAGTACACCACAACATGGCACTGAAGGTGGGGGGGGGGGTTATACGCCTCATTGACTCTGAAGGGGGTGAGGGAAGGGAGGGTGGTTAGGAGAGGGGGAGCAACACGTTTATATCCTGTTAGCAATGGTTAGTTTGTTATTTTGATAATATATACAGTGGTTATCAGAAGTTGGAGTCCATATACACACACAAACAGACAGACACATACTCACACAGGCACACACCCAAATACGTACACACACACACATATAGTGTATCTATATATATACACGGCTATTCGGGACTACTCTGAAGAAGCGGCAGACCATTTCATTAACTCTCCATATTATAAACAATCACTAACAATATCACACGCCACCCAGCACAGTCACTGCCATAAGCTCACTCTGGGTACGGTCGAGGTTAATAAGTGTTGTCAGATATTTCACAAAGTTTCGGACACTGACTAATACTCTGAACGATAAGCACTTTTCCCAGTAACTATAAAGATACCAATAACACTTGTTGAGCGAAAACCACTGGAATCTATGACAACACTTAATAACCCCCGATTGTGCACAGGAATCCTCTAATCCAGTGTTATGCTTCAATGGTACGTAACTAGGTTTACTTATTCTGAAGGGGAGACTGACCGTTTGTTTGGTCTATTAATTCATTTAGTCATATTTTCTTTTTTTTTTCCTCCCTAGACCTCCATCAAGCTTAGAAAAACACCCCCTAGACCCCCCTTCAAGATAAATTTGTACATTATTCGGTAGAAAAATTTCCCGGCCGAAGGCCGATTCCTCTTAAAATTGCAGGCTCGCTATCGCTCGCCAGGAAATAATCGACACCTAAATGGCATGAAAGGTCTTAAAATTGACAACGAAATGGGGCGAAAAGTGTTATAATCGCCAAACTAATGGGATGCACGTCTTATAATCACAAAACTAGTGGGGCTAAACATTAGGGAGAAGGGGTCCAGAAAAACAGTCTGCCTCCCCTTAAATTTGTACGTTGCATGCATATTTGTTAGCAATTAGTTAGGTTTCTTGTTAATTTAATAAGGAGAGGCTGACCCTTACACCCCCAAGTCAGCCTGTATAAGAGATGGTGTTTCTGGCATTATACCATCTTATTACAAATGGAAATACTAAGACTTGCTGAAAAAAATCAGCTCTCTGTGTGCGTGCGCGCGCGAGCGCATAATTTCATTGCACTATTGTAAAATCATCTAGTCACTCAAAATTGTTCAAATTTCCCGCAATTTTTGCATGGCATATCCTACAAGCATCCCCTACAATGTGCCGTTTAAATTAACCCCTATTGAATAATAGAAGGTGCTGAAATTTTTTTATTATATAATTATTTTTGGGTTACAGCTGATTTGACTCCAAAATGGTCAAAACTCAGATATTTTCGGCAAAACGGCAATTATTTAAACGGACAGGCGTTCCTATGTACCCCTATGTACTCTATTTAGAAGGGGAATGCATTTGAGCTTGAGCAATACATAAACATATAGTGGCACTCGTAAGTGCCAAAAAATGATAGCAAACTACTGAAATTCATAGATTTTCATCAGTCAAAATTATTTTTGGGGCAGATAAAATAGTTAGTCCTCCTTAGCTTCCGTTTTCTACCATAGCGCGCACATAGAAGATCGAGTTTAATGACCAACTAAACAAAATTTTCGTCAGGGGCATGCTTCACAGATGTTATGAGAGAATTTTTTACCAAAATCCATGATATTGGGGCCCCCTTGGGGGGGCTCTAGGGATGTCATATGGGTGTTTATGCCCTCATATGATCATTTCTATTGCTTACAGCAGCCCTTTAGACTACAGACACAAAACAAAAATTTGGGTGGCTGAAAGATTTTTTTTTAGTTTTTCGGGGGTCGAGGTCGAACCCCCGGTCCGGGGGGTTATGGATGCGATATGTTTTTTTGTTCCTTCCTATGCTATTCTCCTATGTTGAAAGAAGCATTATAGAACAAGAACACAAAAATTAGAAATTTTGATCTCTGGGCTCAGCGGAGGGTTCAGCCTCCCCGTCCCATTACTATAGGGAGCGCCAACGAACTTGACAAATATCTTGATCCCTGACCTCCTTGTAACTCTTTGTATTTTTATTCAGTGTAACCCTCTCAAGCTCCAATACGCGTTTCTGTTTTGTTTCTGGATACTATTAGACGATTTTATTCAGATTAGTAACGGTATATGGAAGTCAAAGGGTTAATTGAGATAGTATTTACCCTTTTAATACCCACAGATACTTCCTAAGCTGCATAAAATCGATTAATGATAGCCAAGATAAACTGCTAAAACGCATCAGAACTTCAAAGGGTTAAAAGGGGGTTCCAGCGATTTCCAGGCTTCTAACTATCTCACTTAACCCTTTTTACTTCCACAGATCCTTCTTCGACTGCACAAAATAATCTAAATAGAGCTACAGTAACATTAAAAAGACGTCGCCGGTACAGAAGGGGTTAAACAGCGTGGAACAGCAATAACAAGCGATCATAGTCTCTTCGCACAGCACAGCACAGCAGATAATAGAAGAGAAAAGCATACACAATACACCACACCTCAGCAAAACACAACTCTGAACAGCACAACATATATTTCTACACAGCACAGCACATCAAAAACTAACACAGTACACCACAACACTGCATAACCCAACTCAATACAGCAACACACAGCACAGCATAACACAACACAGCAATACATAGCAACACAGTACAACACCACCCAGTATAACACAATACAGCATAATTCTACACAACACAGCACATCACACATCACAACACTACAGAACACAGCAAAAAACTACAGAGTATAACACAACACAGCAAAACACAACACAACACAGAACAAGACAATACAACACAGCCAAACACAACACAGCACAACACACCACAGCAAAACACAACACAACACAGAACAAGACAATACAACACAGCCAAACAAAACACAACACAACACAACACACCACAACAGCAAAACACATCACAGCAAAACAACACAGCCAAACCCAATACAGCAAAACACAACACAACACAGCAAAACACAACACAGCCAAACACAACACAGCAAAACACAACACAGCCAAACACAACACAGCAAAACACAACACAACACAGCAAAACACAACACAGCCAAACACAACACAGCAAAACACAACACAATACAGCAAAACACAACACAGCCAAACACAACACAGCCAAACACAACACAGCAAAACATAACACAGCCAAACACAACACAGCAAAACACAACAAAACACGTCACAGCAAAACACAACACCTCAAAACACAGCACAGCAAAATACAACACAGCACAACACAGCACAGAACAGGACAATACAACACCGCCAAACACAACACACCATAATATAACACAGCACAGCACAGAACAGCAACAGCAACACACCATCTAGTTTCAATATCGGCCACGAGTCTGCTGTACAGCCAAAGGAATTCAATTTGTTAGAATGGGTGAGGTACGGCGGCGGGGGGGGGGGGGGTGAAGCGGTCGGATTTACAATGTTTTAAAAGAAGAATGCGGAAATCTGGGTTTTTTTTTATGGACCTCCTTCTCCCTCGTGTTTAGCATGTTTGTTCTGAGATTTTAAGGATTTCCTTCCATTAGTTTGGAGATTTTTATACCTTTCGCCCCATTTCGTTGTCAATTTCAAGTCCTTTTGTGTCATTTAGGGGTCGATTTTTTCCTGGCGAGCAATAGCGAGTCTGTAATTTTAAGAGGAACCGGCCTTTGGCCGGGAAATTTTTCTATAGAAAAATGTACAAATTTATCTTGAAGGGGGGTCTAGGTGGTGTTTTTTTAAGCTTGATGGAGGTTTATCGAGGAAACTATAAATAAATATATAAATATATACATACATAGACCAAAAACCAAGCAGTACCCCCTTAAAAGAAGAATGCGGAAATCTGGTTTACGGAGGGGAGCGCTATCATGAAACGCCGCAAGGAAAAACTAGGAGAACTTTATACGTTTTGGGGCAGAGATTCCTAAAACAGTATATAATAAAATATATGTTCGAAAAATATGGTAAAACTCAAATGAACTTAATATAAACACTATATAGTTAAAATGAGACTTCTGAGGCTATCAACCCAAATGGATTATTATGCCAACACACTGTAAGTGTGCTAAGGCGGCCTCCCAGAAGCTGGGTGTGCTCAACCGTCTCAAGGGGTTCTTTACCCCTGCACAACCTCTTGCTCAGTAGAGGCACAGTGCGCAGTTGTATTGAGTATTGTCCACATGTGTGGGAAGGATCCTCTCACACAGCACTCCTAGACAAAGTAGAAAGGAAAGTAATTCGTATCATTAATTCCCGTTCACTCACCGATTCTGCAAGCTCTCTCTCCGCTGCAATGTTGCATCTCTCTCGCTATTCTATCGCTACTACAATAATCAGTGTTCCTCAGAGCTCTCCCAGTGTATACCACCTCCTCTACGTAAGGTACGTAGTACCCGTCTTGCAACACAATCCCACCCCTACTCTGTACAACTCTTCAACTCAAGATTGAAACAATACTCCCAATCTTTCTTCTATTCAACAGCTGAGCTCTGGAACTCTCTCCCTGAATCTATCTTTCCCTCATCCTATGACTTAAATTGTTTCAAACTCCGTGTGTCCAGACATTTTGGCTCTTACATTCCTTGATGTTGGCCCTGTCACTCTTTCAACTCTGGGGGAGGCACTCGCCACAGGCAGTTTTGCTTTTTATCTCCTTCATCCACATAGAAGAACACAAAAAGTCAAGAATAGCGCTCCTTTTCAAAAACTCCAGTACCTTGATAAACACCATATGAGGAGGAGCACTTTATTGGCAACGTTTCCCAGACAGCTTCTTCATGACACTTTGGTGTTTATATTCATTCTGTCAACTTCTCAAATGAACTGTTCCCTGCAGGGCATACATCGTAGCCTTATAGTATATCGAGGCAATCCCGAACTGAATCAAATCTTCTTACCTAATTTTATATATTTTGAGGTCCGTTTTGTTGCTCGAGGGTTTATATTGGGTCAGGATTATTGTCTTCATGTAACGTCAGCAGTTATAATTATTATTATTAGTAGTAGTAGTAGTAGTTTTAATAGTAGTAGTAGTAGTAGTAGTAGTAGTAGTAGTAGTAGTAGTAGTAGTAGTAGTAGTAGTAGTATATATTCCTGTCTAGTGACAGCTGATGACCCACTAATGACAATGTCAGTGTTCGGTAATAAGCAATGTTGTGGTTATTATCACTGTAATTAATTGGGACTCCTGGTGGTCACAACAATGGTTTTCCAGTCACTCTGACACTATGACAGTTGCTGGCCGTGTGGAGGGCAGAGGTGAGCCTGAATTAATCCCAAATATAAATTATTGTAATATGAAGGGGATGCAGCCACACAGTGTGAGGTGAGGTTGAACAGACAGGCTATGGAGAATGTCAGCTCATTTAAGTATTTGGGCAGTGTATTGAGTAAAGATGGGAGTATGGATGAAGAAGTGCGGGAGAGGGTGCAACAGGGGAAGAGGGTTGTAGGAACGTTGAAAGCAGTAACAAGAAATAGGGTGGTCAGCATGGAAGTGAAGAAGTCCTTGCATTACAGTGTGGTATTCCCGACATTGACTTGGAGAGAGGAAGCTTTTGGAGCGGCTTTGTTATGTGTGTTATTAGTCTGTATACGTGAAGGGGTGTTGGAGAGAGAGGAAGCTGTTGGAGTAGCTTTTTTATGTGTGTTATTAGTCTGTATACGTCGTCACTTGCCTTCTCTCCGTGTTGATCGCTCGCCACTGAATTACACCCCAGAATCAACCCAATAATTCTGTTTCCGAAGTTGCCATGACCTAAATTTCCTCTTAACCCTGGCCAATATTGCTGCCCTCGCACATCCAAAACTTTATTCAACAACTTTGGAAGATTTTTCATTATCTTTGAGCCTTTCCGGACGATTGAGGGAGAGCTGGTCTGTTGTTGTTGTTGTTGTTGTTGTTGTTGTTGCTACTGTTGTTGTTGTTACTGTGGTTGTTGTTGTTGCTACTGTTGTTGTTGTTGTGGTTGTTGTTGTTGTTGCTACTGTTGTTGTTGTGGTTGTTGTTGCTACTGTTGTTGTTGTTGTTGTTGTTGTTGTTGTTGTTGTTGTTGTGGTGGTTGTTGTTGCCACGGTTGTTGTTGCTACTGTTGTTGTGGTTGTTGTTGTTGTTGTTGCTACTGTTGTTGTTGTCTTTGTTGTTGTTCTTCTTCTTAGGTGTTGTTGTTGCTACTGTTTTTGTTGTTGTTGTTGCTACTGTTGTTGTTGTTGCTCTATGTAGTTGTATGCGTTTCCTTTGATAAAATTATACGTCGAGGTATCAAGACATCACGTAGCCTCACCAACTTCCTACCAAACAAGAACAAATACAAAATAATTACATTTTTTTCTAGCTTACTTTGTTTACCGATCTTTTTGAAGTGTTTATGTTTAATCGGGGGTAGTAAGTGTTGTCATAGATTCCAGTGGTTATCGCTCAAAAAGTGTTATTGGTATCTTTAGTTACTGGGTAAAGTGCTTATCCCTCAGAGTATTAGTCAGTGTCCGAAACTTTGTGAAATAGACAAAACTTATTAACCTCGACCGTACATTGGTGAAGAGACTCAAACCAAGAGTGAGAGGGGTGGCAATGAGTTACTTGAGAAGTGCGTGCGGAGTTACATGGAGGGATAGACAGACAAATGAGGAAATACGAGAGTGGTGTGGTGTGGGTGTAGATGTGCTGGAAGGTGTGAAGAGAAACACCTTGAGATGGTTCGGCCATATGGAACGTATGGGAAGCGATAGAATAACTAAGATAGTGTACAAGTGCGAGGTGGAAGGACAGAGAGGGAGAGGTAGACCGAAGGAGAGGTGGAGTGAAGAAGTATATGAGCGACGGCGGTGCTGGATGGGAGGAGGGGAGTCGACTGAATGGGGGCGTTTCGTTCGTGGCCACACCTTCGGGGATCACGGCGTCCGACAATAAATAGATAGCAACCGCAGATACTTCCTAAGCTGCATAAAATCGTCTAAAGGTAGCTAGAATAAAACAAGAGAATACATCACCCATATCGCAAGAGTTAATCCAAGGAAACGCATCCCAAAAGATGGAGTAGCAACGAGCGGCAGATAAAACGCTCTCGAAATTAACCCTTATAACAACAACCACAGATCCTTTCTAAGCCGCATAAGATCGTCTAAAGGTAGCTACAATCATATACAGAAGACGTCACTCGTATTGAAAGGGATAAGGGGAGGTTTTTAGTTTGTTTCCTACTCCTTCGAGCAATCTTAAAATTTCACCCCTTTGACCTTTCAAGATAAATTTGTATATTTTTCGGTAGAAAAATTTCCCGGCCAAAGGCCGGTTACTCTTAAATTACAGGCTCGCTATCGCTCGCCAGGATAAAATCGACACCTAAATGGCACGAAAGTTTTAAAAATTGACAGAATGGGGCAGAACTTCTTAAAATCACCAAACTTATGGGGCAAACGTCTTAAAATCTCAAAAGCAATGGGGCTAGACATGAGGGAGAAAGGGGTCAAGAAAAAAGTCCCTCAAGTGGAAATCTCCCCTTAAGGGAAAATGGTTGTTTTTTGGGGTCTATTTTCATGTGGTTATGTACTTTCTATTTTCTATTTTCTATTTTCTATTTTCATGTGGTTATGTATTTTCTATTTTTCTTTCTAGACCTCCATCAAGCTTAAAAGAACACCCCCTACACCCCACTTCAAGATAAATGTGTACATTTTTCGGTAGAAAAATGTCCCGGCCGAAGGCCGATTCCTCCTATAAAATACAGGCTCGCTATCGCTCGCACACCTAAGTGGCACGAAAGGTCTTAATATTGAAGAAGAAATAGGGCAAAAGGTCATAAAATCGCTAATATGTCAATACCAAATGGGGCTAAACATGAGGTAGAGGGGGGGGGGGGGGGGGGGCAGGGGCAGGAAATCCCCCCCCCACCCCCTCCATTTTAATCCAAGGAAACGCACTCCCAAAAGATGGAGTAGCAAAGGACGGAAGATAAAACAGGGTGAACCATGAAAGAACGAACGACCCGACCGGAGCTTGTGGTTTGTGGCCAGGTCCGACTCCAGATTTATTCTACAAAGAGCAAACTATTTCAATAGAATATCCCCGAAATATTCACAACGGCTATCACTGGCTGGGTGGATGGGGGAGGAGGAATGTGAGAAGGTTGTGTGGGAGAGGGAGAGTGAGAGAGTGAGAGATTCGTGGAGAGAATAATTATTTTGTTCCCTCCACCAACCGACTTTACTCCTAAACTCAATGCATGTAATCAACAAATACATGTGGCAGTCCAGGGATTCGAACCTAGGATGCTCACACCGAAATTCATTGCATTTATCCATTGCGCTACGAAGACAGTTAAAGAATGGTGGACAAGCCTATACGATTTATTATGCAGTTTCGAATCCTGCATATCAATCTAAGCATGTACACACTTTCCAACTGCCCTATCATAGGCTATGGGTAGATGAATGGAAGGAGTAATTAATGGGGCCTTAACGCTAAGGAAGGCCTCTCTATAAACTACCCCTGAACCTGAATGAATTACTATGTTCCCTCCACCAACCGACTTTACTCCTAAACTCAATTGTTAGGCATAACTTGGAGAGACATGAAGGGAGCGTCTTGGATTAGCGAACAAAACATAGTAGATATTCACAGTACTATAAAATAAAATGGTCCTGGGCAAATCATATAGTTAGAAGAGATTATAACACTTAAGGGAGCCCACCTAGCTTTTTTTCTCTTTCTTTCGTTCTCTCTTTGTTTTGTATCCATTTGGCCCCATTCAGCCTACTGTTTTAAGACGTTTACCCCCATCCAGGTGTCAATATTTTTCTGGCGAGGGTAAGCCTTTTTGTTTTGACAGCAAGCTAAATTTGTAAATTTTTCGATAGAAAAATGTCTCCAGCGAAGCCGGATTTCTCCATACAATGCTGGCTCGCTATCGCTCGCCAGGAAGAAATCGACAACTGGATGCGGATACACGTCTTAAAACACTTGGCTGAATGGGGCCGAATGGATACAAGCCAGGGAAAGAGAGAAAAGGAGAGAAAAATAAAAAATTACGGTAACCCCCCTTAACCGCGAGCGATCGACCTATGTAACCATGACTACCATACGCCCGGATACTACATCCTTCCCGATACATTTTACATCATACTACCTCACGGGGGTTGAGGAAGAAAGCCAACTAAAGCTTACCTCATAGGTTTGAAGAGGGCCCGTCCACCATCCACAAACTCAATGGTCAGTTTGATCTGTGTGCCGCCTTCAGTCTGACCTGCGGGAGAGGATAAAAGCGGGGTCACACCAGCGATTTTTCCGTCAATTTCTACGAGCAACTGCACTCTGGCAGCTTCACAAGTAAAGCGGTATAACAACTCAGCCACCTAACATAATTTACCTCCAGTCTAGTTTCTGAATCCAATGCAAAGGACCCTCAAAATACTATGAAACAAAACTTGCTCATCAAAAATTGGGCAAGACTGGCGTTATCGGGCGTATCACATACCTCTGACCGGGTATATCCTAGTGTTTACTATACCCCTTTGAAAGGACATTAGCCTAACCTAACAACCTTACCTAACCTATCCTAGTATTATGGGGCAGCCCGCACACCCCGGCCCCCACAGTTTGACATCAACTCACTTGTTTACACGACGTACGCCCGGTAACACAAGGCTTTATTGTGGTCTTCAGGGAGGGTTCTGTGGGGGCGCTCGGTTATGGCCTTGGCCTTGCTCGGGGCCTTGGGGCTGTTCGGCCAGGCAGCTTGGGGAACAACAACAACAACTCATTCCAAAAATTACCGGAAAAAAAAGTCATATGAATCTGTATCGTAGCACTAAAAATGCTAATAAAAGGCCAATTACAACTTACTGACGTGTGCGATGGGCAGAGTGGTGATATAGTTGAGCAGGGTGTTGACTGTTGTGTCCTCAGCACCATACAGCTCCCTACCAGAGATGTTGAGGTGGAAGGCGTCCCACAGGCTGGAGTTGGAGCTGTGGAAGGGGAGAAGATATCGAGGTGAGATGCTGTGTAGCGGGGAGAACTGTTTTTCAGATGCCTATTTACTAAGAAACCTTAAGGGTGCCCACCTCGCTTTTTATCTCTTTCTCTCCTTTTTTCTTTGGCTTGCATCCATTCGGCCCCATTCAGCCTACTGTTTTAAGACGTTTAACCACATACAGGTGTCAATATTTTCCTGGCGAGCGGTAGTGAGCCAGCATATATATATTTTTGTTTTGACAGCAAGCTAAATTTGTAAATTTTTCGATAGAAAAATTTCTCCGGCGAAGCCGGATTTCTCCATACAACACGTATATACTGTATATACATTTTAGGCTTAAAATATTTTGTTTTATCATTTCCCAAAGTTATGACCTTTCCTCCTGGGACACCCTGTATGTATATATACTGTATATATATATATATATATATATACATATATATACATATATATATATATATATATATATATATATATATATGTATATATGTGTGTGTGTGTAATACATTTTCTTTAATTATTATGTTCCTTCCAACAACCAACTATACTCCTAAAATCGATTAATGAAATTTACAAACACATGTGGCAGTCCGTGGATTCGAACCCAGGACGCTCACACCGAAAATCAACACCTTATGCATCGCACCACGAAGAAGACAGACGAGGTTAAATGAAGAGGCTAGTTCATAGTGCATACCACCTCCTCTATGTAGGGTACTTAGTACCCGTCTTGCAACACAATCCCACCCCTACTCTGTACAACTCTCCAACTCAAGACTGAAACGTTATTCCCAATTCTTTTTTCTATTCAACAGCTGAGCTCTGGAACTCTCTCCCTGAATCCATCTTTCCCTCGTTCTATGACATAAATTGTTTCAAACTTCGTGTGTCCAGACATTTTGGCTCGAACGTTCCTTGATTTTGGCCCTGTCGCTCTTTTAACTCTGGGGGAGGCACTCGTCACAGGCAGTTTTGCCTGTTGTCTCCCTCATCCACATAGAAGAAAAAAATATATATATATACGTTTTTTAGCTTCTTAACACTATCTGGTGCAACGTCTTGGGGATTATTATGGTGTTGGGTTGTATTATTATAAAAAAGTTTTAATTGTTTTTGCCAATTTCGAACAATGTATTTTTAGTTTACCCCGAGACTTGCAAAAACGCCTCTCCAAATCCACTTCAAACTAAAAAAAAAAAACGTTCCCCAGACCCCCTTCAAGCTAAAAAAAAAAAACGTTCCCCAGACCCACTTCAAACTAAAAAAAAAAACGTTCCCCAGACCCACTTCAAACTAAACAAAAAAAACGTTCCCCAGACCCCCTTCAAGCTAAAAACAAAAACGTTCCCCAGACCCCCTTCAAGCTAAAAAAAAAAACGTTCCCCAGACCCCCTTCAAGCTAAATGTGTACATTTTTCGGTAGAAAAATGTCCCGGCCAAAGGCCGGTTCCTCCCAAATTACAGGCTCGCTATCGCTCGCCCAGGAAAAAGCGACACCTTATTGGGTTGAAGCATCATATAATCGCCAAACTAATGAGATGAAACGTCTTAAAATTTCCAAGCTAATGGAGTAAAACTGGGAGAATCTAAATTGGCTCACCCTGCACCTAATAGGGTTAAGGGGAGGTTTTTAGTTTGGTCCCTAGATATCCATCAAGCTTAAGATTACACCCCCTTGAGCCCCTTTCAAGATAAATTTTTAAATTTTTCGGTAGAAAAATGTCCCGGCTGAAAGCCGGTTCCTCTTAAATTACAGGCTCGCTATCGCTCGCCAGGATAAAATCGATACCTAAATTGCACGAAAGGTCTTAAAATTGACAGAAATGGGTTGAAAGTTCTTAAAATCATCAAAATAATGGGGCGAACGTCTTAAAATTAGAAAAGCAATGGGGCTAAACATGAGGGAGAAAGGAGTCCAGAAAAAACCCTCCCTCAAGTGGATATTATCTGCCCTTAAGGTGCAATTAATACACTAATAGTTCGTCTATGCTGCATTGGCATTACGGTAGCGTACCATATAATTCGACCTTATCATATCATACGGGTACCAATACTTGTGCCTAAGCAACTTTATTACACAAATTAAACCCTAATGTATTTATAGTCTCTCTCTATATATATATCTCTCCCTCTCTCTCTCTCTGTCTTCCATCATAGTTCATCCATTCATAGTCTCACCGCCAGACACCATAATGCCGCTTCACCCAGCACGCCCCTGGTTCATCGTTCAAGCAGGTTTTTTATGCAGGAGCGATTGATGAGGGTAATTCCTTCACACCAATGGAAGGGTGTTGGTGTGTGTGGGGATGTGCTTGATTTCTTGGTGTGCGTTGGTGCCTAATGTTTTGGTCTTAGTGTTGGTGTGTGCTTGTGCTTGAATTGTTTGTATCGGTGTGTGTTGATGTTAAATTTGTTGGTGTTGGGGCTTGCTTTGTTGGTGTGTGTTGGTGTTTGAATGGTTGGTGTGTGTTGGTGCTTGAATGGTTGGTGTGTGTTGGTGTTTTATTTGTTGGTGTTGGTGTGTGTTGGTGCTTGATTTGTTGGTGTTGGTGTGTGTTGCTGTTGATGTTGGTGCGTTGGTGTTGGAGTTTTATTTGTTGGTGTGTGTTGGTGCTTGATGTGTTGGTCTTAGTTGTGGTGTGTGCACACACATATCTAGCCAACCTCTGGGGCCAAATATGTATCACCTAAAAAAAAAAAACGTCAAGGAAGCAGCCGACACACCCCAAGCCACAACAAGAGGCAGAGAGACTGGCGGGCCTATTAGCAGGACGGGCAGCCACAGTCCAACTCCCAGTGGTTATTCAGCAGCAGCAACTGACCCTCCTAACCTAAGGGGAAGCTGTCATGGAAGATGCCAGCCATACCTCACTCTGTAAATCAGGTAAGGACACAACTCCAGGGTCGGATGGCATCACGTATACAATGATCACCATCAGTGGGTTGCGAAGACAGGGAATGCTGCTACAACTTATTTAACAAGTCATGTGAGCAGAGCCAGCTGTCCATGACCTGGAAAGAGACAGACATACAGCCGATACCCAAAGCAAATGATCCAGGCTCCCCCTACGCCAAATAACTCTAACTTTCTATTATATTATATTCTATATAGCCTAATCAGGCCCAATCCCCACTTTTTCCAATTTTGTCTTTCCTTTATCCCTCTTTTCCTTTTTTATTTTTTTTTATTTTGTTGGGGGATGGCAGACTCAAGACAGAGCCAGAATAGGGAGAAAACAACGAACACACAAAAACAAAATACAAAATACAAAACTCTACTTAGCTGCGTGAATAAAACTTAAAACATAAACATCTTTAAGTTAATAAAACCCTTTTGTATACCTATGTTACCATGCGTTTCTCATATCCAGCTGAGTATGAAGTATAGACCCCACCTTAATAATAAAAACAAAAAAATAATGATAATAGAAATAGTAATAATAATATATAATAATTGTACTGAAAGAGTTTAATTATGTGTTAAGTCCTCAATCCCGACAGTTTGGATTTACCTACATGATATAAGCGCACAACCGGGAACTATAAATTCACCTGCTACACATTTGAGCAAGGAACTCTTGTAAACAGAACAGCTGGACTTGCAACATATGAAGGAGTAGCAAATTGCAGGGCCCGGGTAGCGAGGGAACGTACAGTCGCGCTAATAAGTGATGTCTCGGCACCAAGTATGTTTTGATCAATAATTGGTATCATCAATATGTAAGCTGCATTTCTTCATATTGAGTGAATTATATAAATATGTTCCTACACTTACCCACCCTATTCAACATCTGACAGAGATTAATACAGCATAGAGCAAGCCAAACGTAATGACAGCTGGGACATGACTTAATAGCCCTACACTTACCCACCCTATTCAACATCTGACAGACATTAATACAGCATAGAGCAAGCCAAACGTAATGACAGCTGGGACATGACTTAATAGCCCTACACTTACCCACCCTATTCAACATCTGACAGACATTAATACAGCACAGAGCAAGCCAAACGTAATGACAGCTGAGACATGAATGAGATATACCAACATGTTTCTACACTTACCCACCCTATTCAACATCTGACAGACATTAATACAGCACAGAGCTAGCCAAACGTAATGACAGCTGGGACATGACTTATTAGGGCGACTGTACAAGCTACAGTTCTAAAGGCCGAATACACACAAACTCGATTTTTCAGGCAAATTTTCCTGGCAACTCGCGATCATCCATGTTTTCCGGTAAAGTTAGATCGGTCACTTTTATAGGGAAACTTCTGATCGGCAATTTTCGATCGTTCATTTTTCCTGACAACTTTTAATCGTTCTTATTTTCGGCAATTTTCGATCGTTCTTCTGGAAAGACACACAGACTATACACACCCACACACTATCTAAAAACACATACTAAGCACACCCTCACACTACACACACCCACACACACTATACACACCCACACCCCCTCACACACTACACACACCCTCACACACTACACACACCCTCACACACTACACACACATACTAAACACACACACACACTAATATAGAACAAAAACTCACACTACACACTAAACACACCCACACATCCTCACACTACACACACCCACACACAAATTAAACGCACATACTAAGCACATCCTCAAACTACAAACACACATACTACACACACCCACACTACAAACACACATACAACACACTACACCCACCCACCCACACACTACATTCTGCCCTCTTCTCGCCCCCCTCCTGTCCTCAGCCGCCCCCCCCCCCTTCCTGCCCTCAGCCCCCTCCTGTCCTCAGCCCCCTCCTGTCCTCAGCCCCCCACTGTCGCCAGAACAATATATTCTCATTTGAACAACCCGTGAGCCCCCTTGTAATTCCAGACTAAGGGTTCACTTCCTTTATCCAGGCAAACATATTGTATCCTGGACCTGAACTGTGACACCCTCTCTTATACTCTTACTCTTCTTGTTCTTCCTCACCTTCTTCTTGTTTACCTTCTTCCTTCTTCTTCGTCTTCGTCTTATTATTATTTATCTTCTTCTTCTTTGTTTTTATTCTTCTTTTTCTTCCTCCTCAGCTTCTTCTTCTTCTTCTTCTTCTTCTTCTTCTTCTTCTTCTTCTTCTTCGTCTTCTACTTCACCTTCTTCATTTTCCTCCTCCTCATATTTATCTCTTTCTTCCTCTTCATATTTGTCTTCCTCAACTTTGTCTTCTTCCTCCTCACCTTCTTTTTTGTTTTCTTCTCTTCTTCTTCCTCACCTACTTCTTCTTCACCTTCGTCTTCTTTTTGCTTCTTCGTCTTCTTCTTCTTCTTCTTTCTCCTCCTCACCTTCTTCTTCTTCTTGGGACACTAGTCACGGCCTTCTATATAGAAGGCCGTGCACTAGTACTTTCTCTTCTTGCTGGCGTCAGGTTTCCTCTCGCGGCGGGCTATCTCTCTCATTCTTCGCCTCTGATTCTCTTGCTCTCGCTCTCCCTCTCACTCTCTCTATCTATCTCTAAACTCTCTCTCTCGCTCTCACTCTCAATCTCAATCGCCCCCCCCCCCCCTCTCTCTCTCTCTCTCTCTCTCTCTCTCTCTCTCTCTCTCTCTCTCTCTCTCACTGGACTGGCTGGTGTTGATTCCTTACCATGGCTCTCCTAACCTGTTGTAATCCTTCTGAAGTCATTCCGTTTGCACACTCCCTCGGGGGTATGTAGGCGCTCTTGTTAGCAGCCACGTTGTCTGTTGTTCTCTTAGGATAAGATCTAGGTTAAGTCTGTGTATGTTCAGCCTCATTGGCTGCCGGCTTCAAATTAACCTATTACAAAATACACTCATATTACACACGCACACGTACACACACACAGCCCCCCCCCCCCCTTCTCTCTCTCACACACACACACACACACACACACACACACACACACACACACAGAGGCTCCCCACCCCCTCAAACACACATACACACAGCCTCCCCCCCTCAAACACACATACACCCACACATCCACACCCACCCACACCCACACATCCACACAGCCCCCCCCCCCCAAACACACACACAAACCCACCTCCCACCACACACAGTGAAGGCGAAAGAGAGAATGTCAGTAAATGGCCCAATGATCCTGCCCTGAACTGATATAAAGTAGAGGGTGATTCCTGGCCGAGGTAGACCATTAACATCCTCACTCCCTTCTACATGTCTGGGGGGGAGCGATAGATAGATAGATATATAAATAGAGAGATAGACACATAAGAGATTGGGAGACACACAAATAACATACTGTACATGACAAACGTGATAAAGTGTTAGATATATATATATAGATAGGTATAGATAGATATAAATAGATAGATAGATAGATATATAGATAGATAAATAAATAGATAAGTTATATAGATATATAGTAAAAAGATGGATAGATATAGATAGATAGATAGATAGAGGGACATATAGATAGAGATAGCTAGCTAGATAGATAGTTAAAAGATAGATAGACATATAGATAGATAGATACATAGATAGATATATATATGTAACACCCCGTTCTTAACATTAATCATAAATTATAAACCCAAATGTACGTGAATAAACTAATGAAAGCATATGGTCCTCTCGGGATTCGAACTCGGGACACCACACCCAGAACATAGGCACCTAAACCATTACACCACCAACACTGTTAAAGGTTGAGTACACGATCACGATTAATATCCATTTTCGAATTTTGGATATCAGTCTAATGAGATGTACTCAGACCCAACTGCATTATGGAAAGCTCAATGTTTTAGTGAGAGGAAAGAATATAAGAGATGGGAAGACATACAAATTACATACATGAAAAAACAGATAGGAAAAGAGTTACATAGATAGTTAAAAGATAGATAGATAGATTTAAGATAGATAGAGGGATACGTAGGAGATGGCCAGACAGACAAATTACACACACATACACATAGATGTTGGGGTAGGGGGGGGGGGGGAGGGGGGCAATTCTAGGTTCAGTTATTTCTTTGTGGGATGGATAGAGAGATGAATAGATAGATAGACAGGAGATGGATATACAGACAAATCACCTGCATGACAACAGCAAAATAGATAAAGCGTTAGACACAGACAGACAGCTAGATAGATAGATAGCGACAGACAGACAGACAGTTGGTAGGTTGATAGGTAATTAGGTAGATCGGTTGGTAATTAGGTAGATATACAGGTTGGTAGATAGGTAGGTAGATCTATAGATAGGTAGGTTGGTAGATATATAGGTTGGTAGATAGGTAGGTAGATATATAGATAGGTAGGTTGGTAGATAGGTAGGTAGGTTGGTAGATAGGTAGGTTGGTAAGGAGGTAGATATGTAGGTAGGTAGGTAAATAGGTAGGTAGGTAAATAGGTAGGTAGGCAGATAGGTAAGTAGGTAGGTAGGTAGATAGGTAGGTAGGTAAGTAGGTAGGCAGATAGGTATGTAGGTAGGTAGATAGGTAAGTAGGTAGGCAGATAGGTAAGTAGGTAGGTAGATAGGTAGGATAGCAGGTAGATAAATAGGTAGGCAGATAGGTAATTAGGAAAGTAGATAGGAATATAGGTAAGTATGTAGGTAGGTAGATAGGTAATTAGGTAGGCAGATAGGTAAGTAGGTAGGTAGGCAGATAGGTAGGTTGGTAAATAGGTAGGTTGGTAGATGAGTAGGTTGGTAGATAGGTAGGATGGTAGGTAGATATATAGGTAAGTAGGTAGGCAGATAGGTAAGTAGGTAGCCAGATAGGTAGGATAGCAGGTAGACACATAAGAGACAGACACACATACTGTACACACAACATAGTATTTCTGACAGTGTAAAACCATTAATATCCTACCAGGCTTCTAGACTACATGCTCTGGGCTGGTTCTAGTTGTATTCAGTTAGTTTATAGGTAGGTTGGTAGATAGGTAGGTTGGTAGGTTGGTAGGTAGGTAGGTTGGTAGGTTGGTAGGTAGGTTGGTTGGTAGGTAGATAGTTAAGTAGGTTGGTTGGTAGGTCGGTAGGTTGGAAGGTGAGTAGGCTATATAGGTAGTAAATATATTTATTTTTTCTACGTGGATACATCGAATAAAAATAGACGCCAACGGTACAGAAAGGGTTAACATATTTGATAGAAGAAAAGCTTCGAACAATAATGATTCGAAATACACCAAACCATTGGGCGGAATTCTCGGCTCTCTCTCTCTCTCTCTCTAAGTCTCTCTCTAAGTATCTCTCTCTCTCTCTCCCCCCTTCTCTCTCTCTCTCTCTCTCTCTCTCTGTTTTTCGAAGAATGTTTTTATATGCAGTGGTATGCAGTCCCCTAAGCGACCAACTATTCTAATTGCTGCCAAACGTGTGTAGGTTGCTGTGTATTGTTTTGTGTTATTATATCGTTTTCTGTTTTGAAGTTTCGGAGGCCAGGTGTTAACGATGGCATAGAAATACACGATGGATAGATCTTACGGTGTATTTGTATTAATATTAGTATTTGTTGTAATAGATACTATATATATATATTATTTATTTTTTTCCACAAGGTTTAATGCCCATACTTTGTCATATTTTTTTTTTTTTTTAAGCTTGAGTAAGGTCAAATTAGCTGAGGGTATATTAAACCTGAGAGGAGCATGACGCGTTTGAGCAGTTTTTCTTTCTTTCTTTTTTGGCTAGTGTTAGACGATTTTATACAGCTTAGGAAAGACTTGTAGCAATCGAAGGGTTAAAGTCGATCTCAATTAACATTTTTACTAACGCAGATTCCTCCGTTACTTAATAAAATCGTATAGTAATAGCCTAAACAAGTATAAATAAACACACAGTCACAATACGACGAAAGGTCTCAAAATTGCCAATCTAATGGGGCGAACGTCTTAAAGTCTCTAAACCAAGGGGACTAAACATATAAGGGAGAAGGGGGTCCAAAAAAAGCAACCTTATACCCATTAAAGTGAACAAACCTGTCTGCACTAAAACCAACTACAATAGCAGACATGGACTATGAGGCAGTGGTGGCAGAGAGTAGCTTCAGGATGTGAAGGGATTGGGGTAGCGTAGGATAGAGTAAAGGAATAGAGTAGTAACTGATATTTGTAACTGCTATAGAGTAAAATGTAATAGATTGAAAATTAAATAGTAGTAGTAGTAGTAGTACTACTACTAGTATTAGTAGTACTAGTAGTACTACTAGTATCAATGTAGTAGTAGTAATCCACGATGATGAGTCTGAGTGCTTACCCCGGAATAGGAAGTAGCTGAATGACAACAAAGTCAGGCGCTTTGATGACTATTCTGACCTAGTCTAGGGTCCAAAGAGGGGATGCACAGACTGAGTGGTTGAAAAAAAAAAAAAAGTAGTAGTAGTAGTAGTAGTAGTAGCAGTAAGTAAGTAAGTGATTAAGTAAATCGAGGAAGGACAAAATAATTCCAAGTAAAAGTATGATTCTCTACACAACCCCCCCCCCCCCCCCCCCCCTCTCTCTCTCTCTCTCTCTCTCTCTCTCTCTCTCTCTCTCTCTCTCTCTCTCTCTCTCTCTCTCTTCCATCCCACCCCCCTCAGTTAACTGGTCACGGAGAGTTGCCGGCCGCTTCAAATTGACAGCAGAAGTGTTTTGATGGGGAACTTCGCGGGAGACTGAAGAAGGTGGCTGAAGTTGTTATTGGGAAGTTATAGTGAGGTTATTGTGAAGTGTACTGGTGGGGAACTTTGTGGAGGGAGGGAGAAGGTGGCTTGTTATTGGAAAGTTCGTCAATCTTTAAGGGGGGTGACCTGCTTTTTTTTCTCTCTGTGGGTTGTATCCATTCGGCCTCATTCAGCCTACTTTGTTTAGACGTTCATCCCCATTCAGATGTCCAATTTTTTTAGCGAGCGATAGCGAGCCAGCATTGTATGGAGAATCCGGCTTCGCCGGAGAAATTTTTCTATCAATTTGTTTTACAAATTTAGCCTGTTGTCAAAAATATTTTAAAAAATTTGGAAAAAAAACGACACCTGGATGGGGATAAACGTCTTAAAACAGTAGGCTGAATGGGGCTGAATGGGGCCGAATGGATAAAACCAAGAGAGAGAGGGAGAGAGAGAAAAAAACAAACGAGGTGGCCCCCTTAAAGTTAGAGTGAAGACAACGAGCCAAGTTCTGATAGGGGAAGACCTTTACGTGAGACAGGGCTGAAAGAGACGAGATGGGCTCAAACGGGATCTCTGTCTCTCTGTCTATCTCTCTCTCTTACTCTTACTCCCTCTCTCTCTTACTCTCTCTCTCTCTCTCTCTCTCCATATTGATGAGTATTTGTTATTATTAACTTCTTATTCTATTAGAGTGACTAGTTGTGTAATTTTAGCGTGTCCGATTCACAATCGTAAGGTCATGGGTTCGAATCCCAGCTAGGGCGAGACAGATGGGCAGCACCATTACACTCCCGTGACTTTCCAGATGAATTTGTGCATTTTTCGGTAGAAAAATGCCTTTCGACCAGTTCCTCTTAAATTGCAGGCTCACTATCGCTTACCAAGATACAAAATTGACACCTAAATTATAACATCTTAAAATAACGGGGCGCATGTCTTAAAATGTCAAAACTAATTGGGATAGAAACAGGAGAAAGAAGGGGTCCATATCCCCCCTTCCCCCCCCCCCAATCCCCACACACACACCTCCCCCCCCCCCCGCCCCCCTCCATCCCGTGAAAGAAACGCCAATCCATGAAAACTGTTAGTACCTTTTCATGTCAATGTTCGCGATTGGCATTGTCGACGAACTCTTGCTTTCCACTGTACACCCGCTATACGAGCATGTCATGAGCACTGGAGACCTTTATAAACGAAGATCAGCCAACCTCCGCCATATGTGTCGCCATATTGGAGTCATTAGCCTCTCTGTACATCCATACCCATAACAAACATTCACCAATATTGTTACAGGATATAAATTATATAGTTTAGCCTTTGTTTATTGTATGTATGTATGTATGTATGTATGTATGTATGACTTCTATGTATGTATGTACAGTATGTATGTATGTATGACTTGTATGTATGTATGTATGTATGTATGAATGACTTGTATGTATGTATGTATGTATGTATAACTTCTATGTATGTATGTACAGTATGTATGTATGTATGACTTGTATGTATTTATGTATGAATGACTTGTATGTATGTATGTATGACTTTTATCTACTGTATGTATGTATGTATGACTTGTATGTACTGTATGTATGTATGTATGTCTATACTCAGGCACATGCCCCATAGCTGGGGGTGGCCGACTCAAGACAGAGCCCGAACAGAAACAACATTTAAAGGTCCAATTCTTAGGGTCCGGGACCACTTTCACGTTCCCTCGCCCCTTACTCTGTCTCGTTTAGTACCGGTAGATGAAGGAAAAGTAGGATAGTTAATAAGGGGAGGTTTTTAGTTTGTTCCCTAGACTTCCATCAAGCTTAAAGTTACACCCCCTAGACCCCCTTTCAAGATAAATGTGTACATTTTTCGGTAGAAAAATTTCCTGGCCGAAGGCCAGTTCCTCTTAAATTACAGGCTCGCTATCGCTCGCCAAGAAAATATCGACACCTTAATGGCATGAAAGGTCTTAAAATTGACAGAAATGGGGCGAAAGTTCTTAAAATCGCCAAAATAATGGGGCGAACGTCTTATAATATCAAAAGCAATGGAGCTACACATGAGGGGAAAATGAGTCAAGAAAAAAATCCTTCAAGTGGAAATCTCCCCTTAAGAGACAGACAGAAACAGCTAAGGTTGGGTCGAGGATGCCAAACCTCACTCTGGATAGGACCAGCCCTATATAATCACAAATATAATGGTGTAATGGTTTAGATGCTTCTGCTCTGGGTGTGGTGTCCCGAATTCGAATCCCTGGAGGACCATATGCTTTCATTAGGTTATTCAAGTGCATTGGGGTTTGTAATTGATGATTAATGTTAAGAACGGGGTGTTACTTAAGAACGGGGTGTTACTTAAGAACGGGGTGTTACTTAAGAACGGGGTGTTACTTAAGAACGGGGTGTTACTTAAGAACGGGGTGTTACTTAAGAACGGGGTGTTACTTAAGAACGGGGTGTTACTTGATACCCCATTGCTATATAATTACGGCACCATTATTTTTCCCAGTGTGAATGAGAGAGACAAAGGGCAGAACTGCCTGTGACGAGTGCCTCCCCTAGATATGAAAGAGTGAAATCAAGGGGCGCTTGCGCCAAAATGCCTGGACAGACGGAGTTTGAAGCAATTTAAGTTATAGGATGAAGGAAACACTGATTCTGGGAGAGAGTTCCAGAGCTCAGCTGTTGAATAGAAGAAAAAATTAGGATATCGTTTCACTCTTGTGTTGGAGAGTTGCACAGAGTAGGGGTGGGATTGTGTTGCAAGACGGATACTACGTGCTCTACGTAGAGGAGGTGGTATACACCTAAACTCATCTATCATCAGTCTAGTTTCCGATACCAGCGTAAAATATGCCAGAAATGTTGCCAGGAAAATGTTGACTATAAAAGCTCTCGTGTGATACCGGCTTAAGGACCACCAATGTAATTTCCAATAAAATATTTATTTAATATGCTGCCGAGCGATTATTACACGACTATTGGGCCAGAAATGAAGTAATTTTGCAAGTGATGGTCTGCAATATCAATGGTAGCCACAATAACGCTCCCGGCAATGACCATTATTATCTTAAGGGTGGGGTCATCGGCTTTTTTACCTTTCTCGCCTTATCTCTCTTTCCCGGCTTGTATCCATTCGGCCCCATTCAGGCTAATGTTTTAAGACGTTTACCCCCATCCAGGTGTCAATATTTTCCTGGCGAGCGGTAGCGAGCCAGCATATATATTTGTTTGTTTTGACAGCAAGCTAAATTTGTACAATTTTCGATAGAAAAATGTCTCCGGCGAAGCCGGATTTCTCCATTCAATGCTGGCTCGCTGTCGCTCGCCAGGAAGAAATCGACACCTGGATGGGGATAAACGTCTTAAAACAGTTGGCTGAATGGATACAAGCCAGGGAAAAGGAGAGAAAGAGATAACAAACCGGTGACCCCCCCCCCCTTAATAGCATAGTACCGTAAATATAATGGGTTACCTTCTCTTACCAATTAATTTATATATATGTGAATGAAGGAGACAAAAGACAAAACCACCTGCAACAATGTACAACTAGACATACACGTAGAGAAAGACACAGACAGACAGACAGACAGACAGACATATAGATAAGAGACAGGCAGACAGACAGACACGAAAGTAGACAAACAGACAGACAGACAGACAGACATATAGATAAGAGACAGACACAGACAGACAGACAGACATATAGATAAGAGACAGGCAGACAGACAGACACGAGAGTAGACAAACAGACAGATAGATAGACAGACAGACACAGACAGACAGACAGACAGACATATAGATAAGAGACAGGCAGACAGACAGACACGAGAGTAGACAAACAGACAGATAGATAGACAGACAGACAGACAGACAGACATATAGATAAGAGACAGGCAGACAAATAGACAGATAGATAGATAGAGAAATATGAAGCTATATATAAAGGCAACTAAACAGACACACGACTCTGGCTGGTAAACAATCACACAAACAGACACAAACAGACAACAAAGACAGAATGAAAGGCCACTAGACATATATATAAACAGACACACATGTACACAAATAGATACAGACTGATAGATAGATATATAGGATAGATATAAAGGGAAATAGATACACATATGAGACAGACGGATAAGATACAGATACGTAGACAAATGAACAGACAGACAGACAGAAAGGCAATCAGACAGACAGACAGAAAGGCAAACAGACAGACAGACAGACAAACAAACAGACAGAAAGGCAATCAGACAGACAGAAAGGCAAACAGACAGAAAGGCAAACAGACAGACAGACAGAAAGGCAAACAGACAGACAGAAAGGCAAACAGACAGACAGACAGGCAAACAGACAGAAAGGCAAACAGACAGACAGACAGACAGGCAAACAGACAGACAGGCAAACAGACAGACAGAAAGGCAAACAGACAGACAGAAAGGCAAACAGACAGAGACAGACAAACAAACAGACAGAAAGGCAATCAGACAGACAGAAAGGCAAACAGACAGACAGAAAGGCAAACAGACAGACAGCAAGGCAAACAGAAAGGCAAACAGACAGACAGACAGGCAAACAGACAGACAGAAAGGCAAACAGACAGACAGAAAGGCAAACAGACAGACAGAAAGGCAAACAGACAGACAGAAAGGCAAACAGACAGACAGAAAGGCAAACAGACAGAAAGGCAAACAGACAGACAGAAAGGCAAACAGACAGACAGACAGAAAGGCAAACAGACAGACAGAAAGGCAAACAGACAGGCAGAAAGGCAAACAGACAGACAAACAGACAGACAGACAGACAGACAGACAGGCAATTTCTCTGAACCAGGACCTTTCTAGAATTAATGGATGGGGACAAAAGAATCTAGTTTCCTTTAATGCACAGAAAACCAAGTACATTCAATTTTCTAACCGACAGAATCTCACTGACTCCCATATATTTTTTAATGATGTAAATATTCCCACTTCCCCTAGTATTGACATTCTCGGTGTAACATTAACTACTAACTTGAGCTGGACACATTATGTTAGAAGCATTGCTAAGAATGCCTCTAAAAACTGGGACTCCTGTACAGAGTTCGAGAATTCTTCACTGACGAGCAGTTGGCCGTGATATATAAAAGTCATGTGCGTTTCTCAGATGGATTACTGTTCACCTCTGTGGGGTGGAAGTGGAGTGGTTGCATTGAGCAGTTGGACAAAATTCAAATAAAGCTATTAGATTAATCAATAACCCTGCAATCACACAGGACCTTCCTACATTATCCATACGAAGAAACGTTGCAATATTCTACAGATATTTTCACAGCAATTGTTCCGAGGAACTTGCTTCAATTGTGCCGCCTCTCCACATCTTTCCCCGTAGAACTAGGGCAGCTGAGAGCGCCCATGAATTTACACTTTCTCCTCCACAATGCAGAACTTCTGCTTATCAGAATTCATTTATCCCCAGAGCTACTACTCTTTTGGAATTCACTTCCCTCGAATTGCTTTCCACAAACTTACAATCTACAAATGTTTAAATCCAGTTGTTACAAACATTTTATGAATGGAGGATGCCTTTAGGCACATGGACCTTTTTGTTTTATCTGTGTTTTTCCTTCCTCCGTTCATTGTCTCTTAAAAAAAAAAAAAAAAAAAAAAAAAAAAAAACAGACAGACAGACAGACAGGCAAACAGACAGACAGACAGACAGAAAGTTTAAGGGGGTACTACTCGCTTCTCCCTCATCTTTAGCATATTAGTTTTGAGATTTTAAGACGTTCGATCAGTTAGTATGGCGATTTTGAGACCTTTCGCCTAATTTCGCTGTCAATATTAAAACCTTTCGTGACCTTTAGGTGTCGAGTTTTTCCTGGCGAGCGATAGCGAGCCTCTAATTTTAGAATTACAATGTTCTACCGAAAAATGTGCACTGATATCTTGAAAGGGGGTCTAATTTTTTTTTTTTTTTTCTAAGCTTGATGGAGGTCTAGCGAGGAAACTCAAAAATAAATTAATATATAGACCAAAAAACCAAGCACTACCCCCCTTAAGGGGAGGTGTTTAGTGTGTTTCCTAGACTTCCATCAAGCTTGAAATTACACCCCCTTGACCCCCTTTCAAGATTAATTTGTACATTTTTCGGTAGAAAAATTTCCCGGCTGAAAGCCGGTTCCTCTTAAATTACAGGCTCGCTATCGCTCGCCAGGGAAAAATCGACACCTAAATGGGACGAAAGGTCTTAAAATTGACAGAATGGGGCGTAAATTCTTAAAATCGCCAAACTAATGGGGCGAACGTCTTAAAATCTCAAAAGCAATGGGGCTAGACATGAGGGAGAAAGGGGTCAAGAAAAAAATCCCTCAAGTGGATACCTCCCCTTAACTAAGTGTAGAAGAAAGTCTGAGTTACGATAATAGTCAAAATAGAGGGAGGAAGAAAGAAAGAAAGAAAGTGAGAGTTGAAATAAAAGAGTCTATTAAATGTTAAGAGGGGTCACCGGCTTTTGTTCTCATTCTCTCCTTTTCTCTGGCTTGTATCCATTCGGCCCCATTCAGCCAACTGTTTGAAGACGTTTATCCCCATCCAGGTGTCGATTTCTTCCTGGCGAGCGATAGCGAACCAGCATTGTATGGAGAAATCCGGCTTCGCCGGAGACATTTTTCTATCGAAAAATGTACAAATTTAGCTTGCTGTCAAAACAGAAATATAAATATGCTGGCTCGCTACCGCTCGCCACCTGGATGGGGGTAAACGTCTTAAAACAGTAGGCTGCATGAGGCCGAATGGATACAAGCCAAAGAGAGACGGAGAGAAAGAGAAGAAAAGCGAGGCGGGCTCCCTTAACTGTGTAGTGTGTCTGTGTGGATCCATCAGAGGCCGTCTTGTCCGGAAACAATAATTACTTCCTAGAGTAGTGAGCTGTGGTAGGGGGCTCTCTCAGTTGTCGACTTGCGAGTTTCGTTCTATAAGGAAGTTGGAGCTGTAGACAACGATATTTAACAGAATTTACAGCTAAAATACGGTCGTAGTACATTTATAAATGCATAAAATCCAATTCAACATACCATTTATCCATCAGCAACGTTGCATTTCTGTTTAGTATCGATGTTTACAGCTCCAACTTCCTTATAGCCTGAAACTCGCAAGTGGTCAATTGTGTGTGTGTGTGGGGGGAGGGGGGGGAGGGGGTGTACTGTGAGAGAGAGAGAGAGAGAGAGAGAGAGTTACATATGGATACACAGATCTTGCAGCCCTTCCTATAGTGTATTCGCTGTAAGTAGGCGATAAATCATGACCTCTATGTCCTCTGTAACTTAAAAGGGGCTAGAGCAAATTGGCTGTAAATTTCCACATCTATTCCTTGACTGACTCTTCCCAAATGGTAGACATATTAGCTCGATTACTCTAGTCGTTTGTGAGTTACAGAGGTTAGAGGTCATGATTTGTGAGTCACAGAGGTTAGAGGTCATGATTTCTCGCCTACGTACAGCGCATAGACTAAAAGCAGTCCGGACATATTTCTAACGTATAATTTGCTACAAAGTGGAAGATAGGGACAGCAAGGAAGAAGGTGCTTCTGTACAGGGGCACAGTGCGTCCATTACCACTTGATTGCTAAAGAAAATACTTCGCCTTTCCAATTAAATTTTAACAATCCTGACCAGTTGGGGCACTTCGTACATCAAGCGAACTAGAAAAAACAAAAAAAACAAAAACAAATAAAAAGAAAAAAAAAATAAGAAAGGAAGAAAAACAAAAAAAAGAAAAAAATAGAAAAAAAGAACAAAAAAATTAACAAAAAAGAACAAAAAGAAGAAGAAAGATTAAGACGTTTTTATCATGTTTACGCAACCCAAGGTGGGAAAAATGGTCCAAAATTGTCTGTTGACTGTATTAACTGCCCCAACTGGATGTAAAACAAAAAACAATAGCTCCTGCCCCTACCCACACCTCCTTCTTCCCCTCCACACAACAAATTGGTCGGTTCTTCCAAAACTACAGGCTCACAATCGTTCTACAGGAAATAAATCGACACCTAAATAGCACGAAAGGTCTTAATATCGACAAGGAAATGGGGCGGAAAGTCTTAAAAGCGACAAACTAATGGGGCAAACCTAAAAAAATCTGAAAAATAATGAGGCTAAACATGAGGGAGAAGGGGGACCAAAAAAACGACCCACTCCCCTTAACTATATAAACTACCCCAACTAGGTGTAGAATAATAGCTCCTGACCCCTACCTCCTCCTCTTCTCCCCTTCCACACAACAAATTGGCCTGTGTTCATAGCAAGCACTACCATCAATTACCGCTCCCTTAATAGTAAGAGTCTTCTATCTTCTTTTATCTTAAAGGCTGGCTACAATTATCAGTTTAAGGGGGTAGGGTATATTTGTTGTTCTCTCTCTCTCTCTCTCTCTCTCTCTCTCTCTCTCTCTCTCTCTCTCTCTCTCTCTCTCTCTCTCTCTCTGCAGCCACAAGAGCTAATAAAGAGTGTTCGGTGAAGCATCTCAGTGTTGGTGTGTGGGGGGTGAGAGTCCATTATATACACACATGTACAATATATAAATTATATACTGTATATATATATAAATTATATACTGTATATATATATATATATATATATATATATATATATATATATATATATATATATATATATATAGGTATAGCGAGGAAACTAGAAAAATAACAAATGAATGAAAAAATCGACCAAAAAATGAACCCTCCCTCTTAACCCATTGGCTGCGGGAGACGTTCCCGAGCGCCATGGCAATTTACAGCAATTTACAGGCTTTTAAAGCCTCTAAAAGCCTGTAAAATAGAGTGCAAGGAAGTAGGACCACGACAGGCCACAAGTCCTTCTCTCAGCCAGGCAGCTGAGGCACTGAGGCTCTGAGTCAGAGTTTCGCGAGATTTACAGTGCTGCCAAAGGGAAATGTAGCGAGACATTAGCGAGAATTACTAATTTTAGCGAATGTCTATATTAGCGCTGCGGATGAACCCCGCGAGCTACAAAGCTCGTTTTGGTGTCATTTTGAAGCTATTTTCTTTTAGTTTTCGGCTGAATACATTTAATTTCATTCAGATACTTGCCTAATCAATCAGGATGGCCTGAATGAGCCCTAATATGGTGGAAATATGCCCGCATCGTAAGTGTTAACGTCTCTCCGGAAGCGTCGACAAATGGCAAGGGCGGAGTTTTCTCAATATTTCGGTGGGTTTTTAGTATCTGTCTGTGCGGGTACGACTTATGGAGAGGGGGCAATATCTCTAATGCGCTAGTGGTCTGAAATGTATTATGTTGGTGAGAGTGAGAGAGTGTGTGTGTGTGTGTGTGTGTGTGTGTGTGTGTGAGAGAGAGAGTGAGAGCGAGTGGATGAATGAGAGACAGACTGTACAGACCTCACGACTTACGGTGAAGAGGGCAATATTTTTAATGCACTATTGGCCTTGATGCGTGTTATACCTGAGAGAGAGAGAGAGAGAGAGAGGTGAAGAAGGTAATACATATGATGATACACTATTGACTGGTCTGTGTAT